>CAUYON010079960.1:0-34192 GCA_963573935.1 Arctocebus calabarensis
CTCGCTTGTTTGTATGGAGGTATGGCGTATACTGCGAGCTGTTCTCTTGGGGGAGGGGACTCCCGTCCACCTGGTGATGTGCTCTGTACCTTTTATTTGTATCCTTGGGGTCGCAGGTCGCTCCAATAGGGTTGATGTGCATTCCTGGACCTTGTCTCTTGGCTCAGCTCCAAACTGTTGGCTTTCTTGCTAAATTTCTGTCCTTTAACTCTCCTTCTGGACAGGAGTGTCTGCAGAAAGCTGGCTACAGACCGCCATCTTGGCTCCTCCCCTCCATATAATGGTTTTTAAAGACAGTTGTTAAATCATATTTGGTTACATTTTTGTATAAACTTTTTTCTTTTTTTTTTTTAATTTTTAATACCATTTTATCTGTGTTGCTTTGAAAGGCATACGTTTGGACAGCATACAATAAAATATATCAAGCATTTCGATTATGTGCTTAAATTTTTATTTGCTTAACAATTAATTTTATATTCTGCAAAAGGCAAAACATGTGCCATTTTATTCAAATTCTTGTGACACTTGTTTCATTTAAATTTAAACAATCTACTTATATTTCAGTTTGCCTAATATTATGAAGTAGACGTACAATACCTTTTTCTCCTACAGCATATATCACAAAATCTTTTCACCCCCTCGTGAGTTTAAATATTACATGTGACTTCTTTAAAATTTATCAACAGTCCTGCATATTGCTATGTGGTCCTGCACATATGTGCTATTGTAGATTTATCGTTTCCCACTGAACTGCCACTGTGTCTTTGTCCAGTTTTAGTTCTTAGACTTTCGATGTGTTTTAACATTTTTCTATGTATGTATTCAATATTTACGTGTGTACTTTGCCATATAAAAATTAGAGTTATTATTTCTAAATGCATATGGTTTAATTTTATTGACATTATGAAAATATACAAATAAGCTAAGAAATATGACCATTTTCCAGTAGCCTGTTTTCCTTTCCATAAACATTGTATGTTCCTTTCTGACGTTAACTATATTTAGGAATTGCTTTTCTGCAATACTCTTCTAGGCACTGATGAAAAAGTAGTAAATAGAACATACAGCGTTTTTTCCTCCATCAATTTTTATATATTTCACTTTTTTAATTTTCCTAATTTTAAATTGTATGTGTATAAGCATGACTTTAGTATTTGCCAACAGAATTGATTAAATGGTGGAAAATATCTTTTTGTGAAACATTATTGAAAATATTTTGACACATTATTTTTAGTAAAACATTAGCCAGATTGGGTCTGGTCACATAGAAGAGGAGCTCAGTAAGGTGTTTTGCTAGTGTACAGAAAAAGAAATGATTTAATTCTCCTGTTTCCATTAAAGGTACTACAGCCATTACTATAGTATAAACCATGGTCCTATGTATTATATTATTACATACAGTATAAGGAAACTTTCACTTAGTTTATTTATTGGTAACTATTATTAGTTTTTAGTTCAAGTTGCTTCCTTTCTTCAAGATCTTCTTCCTATACTCAAATTTCATTCCATATTTTGACTGTTGTGAGTAATGTTACAATAAAGGTAAGAGTGCAAACTTTTCTTTGACACATTGATTCATTTTTAAAAAAAGTATACTACACTCAATAGCTGGATTGGTAGATCATATGGTAATTCTATTTTTAGAATAGTTTTATGAGGGCCCTAATACTGTTTTCCAAAATGACTATACTGATTTAAAATACCATTAACAGGCTTGGCGCCTGTGGCTCAATGGGCTAAGGCGCCAGCCACGTACAACTGAGCTGGTGGGTTCGAATCCAGCCCGGGCCTGCCAAACAACAATGATGGCTGCAACCAAAAAATGGCTGGGCGTTGTGGCGGGTGCCTGTAGTCCCAGCTACTTTGGAAGTGGAGGCAGGAGACTCGCTTGAGCCCAGGAATTGGAGGTTGTGACGCCACAGCACTCTACCCAGGGTGACAGCTTGAGGCTCTGTCTCAAAAAAAAAAAAAATACCATTAACAGTATATGAATGTTCCTTTTCTCCACCTCCTCGCCAATGTTTTTTATCTTTCATCTTTTTGATAGTAGCCAATCTTACAAGTTTGAAGTAATGAAGTAATATCTTATTGTGATTTTCATTTGTATTTCTCTTATCATTAGAGATGTTGACCATTTCTTTAATACATCTTTTGGCCACTCGTATGTCTTTTTTTTAAAAAAATGCATACTCAAATCTATTTCCTACTTTTAATAGGGTTTTTTTCTTAGCATTGAGCAGTTTAAATTTCTTGTGTATTTTGAATATTAGCCTTTGAACTGAAATTAGTAGGTTAAAAAAAATGCCTACACTTCCATGTTCATTACACTGCTATACACAATATCTAAGATATGGCAACAAACTTGCTTATTCATCAACAGATGAAGAGGTTAAAAATGTAGTATACGCACACAAGGGAGTACTATTTAGCATTAAAAATACCAGGAAATTATATTATTTGTGATAACACAAATTAACTTAAAATAGATTATATTAAATGAATTAAGCCAGCCTGAGAAAGACAAATACCCTATGATGTCATTTGTGAACACTAAAAAAACTTAAAACCATAGAAGTACAGAGTAGAATGTAGCTGTACCCAGAGTAGATAGAGGTGTATGGGGTGTAAATTGAAAAAAGCAACATGTTGTTCAATGAGTAAAAACTTTCAGTTAGAAAGGAGGGCTAATTTCTAGTGGTTCTATTGCACACCACAGTAACTATAGTTAACAACATATTTTATATTTCAAAATAACTAAATGGGGATTCTAAGTGTACTCACTATAAGAAAATTAATATTACATTTGAAGTTATCTATGTTCTAATTAAACTTATTTGATATCCCACAACACATCCATGTAGTGAACTATCCCATGTGTAAATGTGCAAAATTAGTATTTGTCAAAAAATACAAGAAGAAAAAAATGCCATATATCTGATTATAACTTTGCTATGAGCTAAATATTTCAGCCTCAAAATTTAGATGTTGAAGTCCATTACCTACCTCAGAATGGGACTGTATTTGAAGAAATGGCTTCTAAAGAGGTGATTACATTAAACTTATTTGTGTTAATTAAATCTCAAGGTATTTTTGTGAAAAGAAAAAAATGTGAGCAAATTATGTATCCAACAAGTGATTAATATCCAGATACAGAGAGAAGATTGTCACTGAAAAACAAGGAGAAGAGTCCTCAGGAGAAAACCAGCGTGCCAGAAACTTGACTTCACACGCACAGACTTCAGAATTGTGAGAAAATAAATTTCTGTTTAAGTCAAAAAACAAAAATAAAAAGTAAAAATAAAAGGGCTAATCATGGAAAAATTCAAAAAACAAACATGCTGAAGAGTCTCTCATTTTTAATAAGATAACAAACTTCCAAATCCCCAATAAAATTATAAAAACTCTTTCATTTCACCTGTGGCTATTATTCTGTATCCAAAACTCAGCCAAAGTCAGATATTTTTAAAAAGTTATTGTTGCTTTGTGTTTAACATTCTAGATTTCCCTCTAGTTTTCTACAATTATGGCATCACTTTCACAATTTCTATAATGCTTACTTTTACGATAACAGATAACAAATATTGATGCTGCCATGGTTGCTAAGTCAACCGTTAGCTCTTCACGTCCTTTGAAACAGTTGTCCACTTCTTCCTTAGGGAAATATTTATTTTACTTTTTATACTTGACAGTGCCTTTCCCTCCTTTTTATTTTGTATGTTGGACTAGATTTTACATTCTTAACTAATTTTTGCTTCTTGAAAATGTCCCGCACTTTAAAAATCTGCAAATATTAATGCATTAATAACATCAGTGATATAGATGACCTTCTGTTGAGCAGTGGTTTAATACCTAGCGCTTCTATGACTTTTTCTCTTCCATTTTCCCAATTTACTTTCTATTATATAATTGCTACTTATTAAACACTTTGGTTTTTTTAAACCTGCTTTTCTTGAGAACAGTTGATATTCTTAGTTGAACTTTAATTCTTATCTCAATGATTTCTCTCCATCCTTTTGTCCTTTTTCTTTGCATTGTGGGATATTCTTCATAATGTTTTCTGGCTTACATATATTGGGGGATGCTTATCTTATATCTACCTATCTATTATCTAATTGTATCATCTATTTGTATATAATTGTATCCAGGAAAATATGCATACTTTCTTTTTGATAATTTTTCATCACTCGTTTTCATAATTAATAAAATATTATCTGTAAACTTCTCTAAGAAAAATAATAAATAGAATATATAGAGAATAACTTCTCTATTTATTTAGGGTTATGTTATATAGATTTTGCTCCTTGGATTATCCCTTTTTACTTCAGTTAGTCCTTCTATTTGTTTTATTCTTTACCTTCACATCTTCTTATTTTTATTTTAATTTATGGTTTTCCCTTCATTACTAACGGTTCTCTTTGTATTTTTGGTAATGGAAGAGAAAAAGGCATAGAAGAAATAAATATTAAACAACTGTATATGTTTGCCTATCTTTTCTCAATAATAAAGTATTTGCAGAGAACTCAATTAATCAAACAAGAAAAGAGCAGGTAACTCCATTTATAAGTGGGGGAGAGATTTGAACAGAAGCTTCTCTGAAGGTAACAAAAGAATGGCCAAAAAGAAGGGAGAAAAAATGCTCATCATTACTAATCATCACAGAAATGGAAATCAAAACCACTCTGAGATACCACCTAACTCCAGTGAGATTAGCCCACATCACAAAGTTCCAAATCTGCAGATGGTGTTGTGGGTGTAGAGAGAAGGGAAATTTCTATAGTGCTGGTGGGATTGCAAACTACTACAACTATTATGGAAAGAAGAATGGAGAATTCTTAAAAAACTGAAAGTTGGCTTTCCATTTGCTTCCATCAATGAAAGTAAAGAAATCTGGTAAAATAAATGTACCCAGAAGATCAAAAATCACTGTACTACAAGGACATTTGCACTAGAATGTTTATTGCAGCTCAATTCAAAATCGCCAAGACTTGGAAGGAATCCAAATGCCCATCAACCTATGAGTGAATTAACAAATAGTGGTGTGTGTACACCATGAAGTGCTTAAGCCCTAAGAAACGATGGAGGCTTTACATCTTTTTTCTTTTCTGGATGGGCTTGAAAAATATTCTTAGTAAAGTATCCCAAGAACGGGGAAAAAGGTGTCCTAGGTACTCAATGCTAATATGAAAGCATTATATAAACAACTACACTCCCACATGAAAGAAAAAAGCAAAAATATAGTCTAGCAAGGGGGAGAGGAAAGGTGGAGACGGAGGAGGGTGATTGGCAGGTTTTCACCTAATGTGCACAATGAGAGGGTGTTCCCCACACCGCTGGCTGAAGGCCTCAATTACAACTTCAACTTTACCTTAGAATTAAAAACAATGTAATAGGGCGGTGCCTGTGGCTCAGCAAGTAGCGCGCTGGCCCCATATACCAAAGGTGGTCGGTTCAAACTCGACCTCGGCCGAACTGCAAAACAGAAAACTAGCCGGGCATTGTGGGGGGCGCCTGTGGTCCCAGCTACTCGGGAGGCTGAGGCAAGAGAATCACCTAAGCCCAGGAGTTGGAGGTTACTGTGAGCTGTGTGACACCATGGCACTCTACCAAGGGCAATAAAGTGAGACTCTGTCTCTACAAAAACAAAACAAAACAACAACAAAAAACAATACAATCTAAAATAAATAATTACATAAATAACTATGCATTAGTGTAGTTTTTTCCTAGGGTAGGGACTACCCCTTGCCCAGATTGATAGGAATGATTTTGGTATTTTTATATTTTAGCAAATGTACTATTTCTTCATTTTTATTTTAATGTAAATTTTATGTCACTGTAATATTATGTACATCATATAACTGTAACTTTTATGGAATAATAAATTGGTAATGTGGTAATAATTTAGTCACTCGAATGGTTAGAATTGGTAAACAGAATAACTGATTCCTTTTCACGTAAAACATCTGAACAATGCCCACACCAGCACTCTTCAGATATTTTAGTTTGCTTAATTATTGCTGAGTGCCTATGAGTGAGAACTCTAGTTTAGACTGAATTCAAGTACGAGCTCAAACACATACTTCTTTTTAGTTTTTTTGTAATTATTTGTGGGCACGTAGTCATTGTATATTATAATGTGCCACAGAATGATATTTCAATGCACGTATACAGTGCATAATGAGCAAATCAAGGCAATAAGCATATATATAACTCTAACATTGTATCCTTTTTTGTGTTGGAGAACTAAAAAAAAATCTCTTCTAGCTATTTGAAAGAACAAATATCATTGACTAGAGTCATCCTACACTATGTATAACACTATAATTTATTCCTCTCGTCTAGCCGTAAGTTTTTAACTTTTAAACTTGTTCCTATCTTCTCCTCTCCCCATTATCTCTGCCTCTAATACAATTCCACTCTACTTTGATGAGCCCGGCTTTCCTTAGCTCCCATAAGTGAGTGAGAAATTGTCGTATTTATCTTTCTGTGCCTGACTTGTTTCACTTAAAATGTGCTCCAGGCTCATTCATATTGCAGTGCATAACAGGATCCCATTTTTATGGTTGAATAGTTTTATATTACATATATATATATATATATATATATATATATATATACAAATTTCCTTTGTTTATTCACTTCTTAATGGACACATAGATTGATTCCATATCTTGGCTCTGTTAAATATTGTTGCAGTTAACACAGGGGTGCAGATACCTTTTCAACATATTGATTTTTTTCCCTTTCAATAAATAGGTAATAGTGAGATTGTTGGATCATATGGGGTTTCTATTTTGAATTTTTTGGTTCTTGCATACTTTTCTATAAATGCACTAATTTTCATTTTCACCAATGACTTATGTTTCCTTTCTCTTTTTGTCATCCTTACTAAATTTTCCTATTGTTTGTCTTTTTTTGTGTGTGTGTACCCATTCTAACTGGTGAGAGAATCTTATTGTAGTTTTAAGTTGCATTTCCCTGATAATTAGTTGTATAAAGAATTTTTTCAAATGATTTTTGGCCATTTGTACACCTTCTTTTGAGAAATGTTTATCTCATTTGTCTGTTCTTTACTTCTATTATTTTTTTCCTATCAAGCTATTTGTATTCTTTACATATTCTGAATCTTAATTGCTTACTGGATGAACAGTATGCAATTTTTTTTCCCATTCTGCAGGTTGTCTATTCACTTCTTTGTTGCATTTGCTGTGCAAACACTTTTTAGTTTGATATAATTCCATTCATCTATTTTTGTTTAGTTGCCTGTGCTTTAGAATTCTTGCCAAAAAAAAATCTCTGTCCAGAGTACTTCCCTGAAGTACACCTCATCTGCTTTTTTCTATTGGTTTTATAATTTGTAGTCTTACAATTAAGGCTTTCAGGCTTGGTTTCTGTGGCTCAAGCAGCCAGCCACACATACCAGAGCTGGTGGGTTTGAATCTGGCCCAGGCTTGCCAAATAACAATGACAACTACAACAAAAAAACCCCACAACAAACAAACAAACAAGCCAACAAACATAGCCGGGCATTGTGGCAGGCACCTGTAATCCCTACCTGGGAGGCTGAGGCAAGAGAATCACTCTAGGAGTTAGAGGTTGCTGTGAGCTGTGATGCCATGGAACTCTACCCAGAGTGACAGCTTGAGGCTCTGTCTCAAAAATCAAACAAACAAACAAAAAAGCCAATTAAGGGTTTCATCTATTTTGAGTTTAGCTTTGTATATGGTGAGAGATACAGGTTTCACTCTTCTGCATATGGATACTCAAATTTTCCCACCATCATTTTTGGAAGAAACTATGTCTTCATCAAGATATGTTCTTTACACCACTGCTGATAAACAGTTGACTGTAAATACATGGATTTGTTTTTGTATTATCTAAGTATCTATTTTATACAGTACAATGCTGTTTTGTTAGCTATTCTTTGTACTATATTTTGAAGTTAGGTAGTGCAATTCATCTGCCTCTATTCTTCCTCCTAACACACAGACACCCAGGATTGGTTTGACTACATGGGGGCTTTTGTGTCGCTATAGAATTTTAGGATTTTTTTTTTTTTTTGGCCTGGACTGGGCTTGACCTGCCACCTCTGATATATGGGGCTGGCCAGCCCTACTCCTTTGAGCCACAGGAGCCGCCCTGAATTTTAGGATTTTTTGACTTAAATGACTCTCTGTGCCGAATGCAATTGGTATTCTGGTAAAAATTGCATTAAATCTGTAGATTTCTTTTGGGTAATATTGTCATTTTAACAGTATTCATTCCATTCATCAACTTGAGATGTCTTTCCTTTTTCTGTTTGTTCTTTTTAATTTTTTTAAAATCAGTGTCCTGTAGTTTTTACGATGGAGATCTTTCACTTTCCTTGGTTAAACTTATTCCTAGATACCTGAATTATTTTGTCAGCTAGTTTATTATTAGTGTATAGAGATACCTGTGATTTCTGATTACTAATTTTATATCCTGCAATGTTAGTAAATGTGTTTATTAGTTCTAAACGTTTTTGTAGAGTCTTTAGATTTTCTACAACATGAGGATGGATGCCATATGTGGCTGTTTGGCATATATTTCTGTGAGACACTGCTGATTTATAAAATGAGGAAATAGCATATTACACTAGGTTTGTTTGAAGATTAAATTCATATAAATGTTTATAACATAAGGTAAATAAATCAAATACATATAAGTGCAATTCACTTAGATTTCTCAAAGTCATTTATGTGTCAAAACTGCTTCATCGTCATCATCATTTTTATTGGAAAACCCTCTGATGTAGTTATTTTTGTTGCATGCGTGGATGTGTAAAAGGTCTTTCAATGGGTGCTACACAATGAATGAACTCCTCTAGGAAACTTGGTTTTTATCATAGTAATAATAGTCAACATGAAATCTACTCTATAACTACTTTTTATTTTATTTATTTATTTATTTATTTATTTATTTATTTTTTTGTAGAGACAGAGTCCCACTTTATCGCCCTGTGTAGAGTGCCGTGGCGTCACACTGCTCACAGCAACCTCCAGCTCTTGGGCTTAAGCGATTCTCTTGCCTCAGCCTCCCTAGTAGCTGGGACTACAGGCGCCCGCCACAGTGCCCGGCTATTTTTTTGTGTTTTGCAGTTCGGCTGAGGCTGGGCTTGAACTGGCCACCTTCGGTATATGGGGCCGGCGCCCTACTCCCTTAGCCACAGGCACCGCCCTATAACTACTTTTTAAGTGCACAATACAGTAATATTACCTGTAGGCATGTTGGTGTACAACAGATCGCTAGAACTTGCCTGGAATTTTATTGTTGATTCACAACTCAATCTACTAATTTAATCGTAGTGTCACTGGAGATTGTGTGTATCAAAATCAGCTCTCCACTTCTGATTTTTTCCCTCCCCTTTCACTCTGAGGTCCTCACATCCCAGCCTGTAAGCTTTGCTTTAGTGAAATGATTGCCTCTGAACAACCTTCCTTCTTACAGCTAATATATGTGGGCAGAAATTTTAAAATATTTATTTCTGTTTGTCCAGCCTCTACATGTATTTCTGAATTTTGATCCTCAGTTTTTTATCTGATGATTAACATGCTATTTTTGAGGCACTTCATACCTTTGAGTTCTGGTCCAATTGCCATATACTTTTGAAGTAAATATCTATCCCTGGTTTCCATATGCCACATTCTTTACTTGACAAGACTTATTGTGAAAATATGAAGTAATCAGTGTATATTCAGAAAAATGACGTCAGCAAAGAAGACTTTTAGCATATCATAAAAGAAAAACCATCAGTGATCAGTTTCATTAGGGATTTTTTGCCAGCTGTAGAAGGCCACTTTCAGAAGCCAGGCTAGAATCCATCCATCAGCAGATGTCAGTACAAATTTATTAATTGAAGTGACAGAGCTCATATCACTAAGAATGCATTTTTTTTTTATTATCCACAGGAGACCTAATTAACGTTAAGGACGATTTCTTGATTGTACCAGTATACATTGCAATCAAATTACATGTCCTTATACACGATTATTTATTTAAGTTTATGGAGGAAAGGCTATGAAATAATATGATTATTATAGAATTGAGTCTCTAATATTAGAGATTCATAATATTCATGTCTATATAAACATCATAACTTTTTGAAATCTCTCTACCATTTAATAACATTTATCATTTCCAAAGAGAACCTTTCAATTGAATGCCATTCTGACAGAATATAAGTGTGCAATCAATACATTCTTTATGTTTAGTCAGGTAGCAATTGTATTTTCAAAATGGAGATCTTCCCAGAATAGATGGAGGTAAAAATAATTTTCTCAAATTTTCTTAATATAAACGAGAAGCTTAAAATGCACTACAATATGAATTGGTATTTGATGAAAAATCTTAGAATTTTTTAAAAGATGAAAAAATAGCAATGTAAAATATATAATTGTAAATTAATATAAACCCCTATGAAGGATAAGGAAATGTGATAAATTAAGAGGATAATTGAGCATTAGAGGTGGACTAGCAGAATAAGTTATAAAGGTGTAAGACACAGAAGAAAAAAACGTATTGAAATATGTAAAAAGAATGTTTCAAATACTGTTGTGTCCTTCATATTCTGATTCAGATTTCCCAAATATTAATCATTTTTACTCTGAAGATATAGCTTTACATTTTTTAAACCAGCTTCTCACATTATAATCAACATAAATAAAATTAAAATAAGCAATAAAATGTATTTAAACATTAATTACCAAATACACATAATGAAAAGTAAATAACATTAAATATAATTAATTTTCAGAAATTTGCAATGGAGAGATTCCTTCATTGGAAATAATGGAGTATTTTTTATTATATTCAGTAATGTGGAGATATTTGCTTTGATGCTGATTAATGTTAAATGAATAAAATGGTTGGTGATAAAATGTATGATATTGTGTCTTAGGTTTGATTTTGTAAAACACTAATTATTCCAACAAGTTTGAAAACATATATGTAAAGAAAAAACTCCTGTTCAAGAGCTTTAATTGTATTGACTTGTGAACCTAATATCCTAATCAAATTAATTTAAATGGCTTTTATCAAGAAACCTTAGAAATACTCAGATTCAGTTATTTGAACATATAAGCTAACTAGATAACATCACGAAAATGATAAAAACTAAACATAATAATTCTTGTTTATTACCTATTGTCATGTGGCTTAGAAAATATTTATAATCTCATTTTATTATTTACTGCAAACTTACAAAAAAGCACAGTGATCATGTGAAAAATACTCATGTGTGATCAACATACAAGATATGCTAATTCACAAAGCAAGCTGAAATTATCTTTATGATCTAGGTAATTCAAGTGTCCTTCTAGAAATTGCTGAAGTTCATCTCAGTACTCAATAAAAAGAATGCATCATATTCATTTTAAAACAAAGACTTTATTAATTTTTTAAAAACGCTGATTTTTGAACAGTGCCTTCAGAGGGTAAAAAAATTTAGATACATATATATAATTTTTTTTTTTTTTTTTTTAGACAGAGCCTCAAGATTTAAACCTGGATAGATTGCTATGGCATCACAGCTCGCAGCAACCTTCAATTCCTGGGTTCAAGCGAGTCTCCACCTCTGCTTCCCAAGTAGCTGGGACTACAGGGTCCAGTCACAACCCCCGGCCATTTTTTGGTTGCAGCCCTCATTGTTGTTTGGCGGGCCCGGGGGCTGGATTCTAACCTGCCAGCCTTGGTGTATGTGGCTGGTGCCTTAGCCGCTTGAACCACAGGAGCCAAGCCGAGATATATGTATAATTTTAACAATTAAATTAAATATTTATATTAAATGTTCACGAATAGCTATTGCAGCCACATGTATTGTGATTAAAACAGTTGGTAGCATTTGCTGCTTGTACCAAACCTTATGTTTACCTTTTTTTAAAAACAAGTAAGTTGGCTCGGCGCCTGTGGCTCAAGCGGCTAAGGCACCAGCCACGTATACCTGAGCTGGTGGGTTCGAATCCAGCCAGGCCCGCCAAACAATGACAGCTGCAACCAAAACATGGCCAGGCGTTGTGGCGGGCGCCTGTAGTCCCAGCTACTTGGGAGACAGAGGCAGGAGACTCGCTTGAGCCCAGGAATTGGAGGTTGCTGTGAGCTGTGATGCCACAGCACTCTTTCCAGGGTGACAGCTTGAGACTCTGTCTCAAAAAATCAAACAAACAACAACAACCACAAAAAAAAAAACAAGTAGTCTGTAAGTCTTCCAAAATATTGCTTCCAAGGAATGTTTTATGTGTCTTTCAGAAATATATACTTTCAAATAAATGACTTTTTAAAAATGACTGAATTAAATGTTTTCATGAACAATATAAAATGATTAGAAATGTTGGCAGTATTTGAAAATATATCAATTTGAATTAAAATTATCGACATTGCCATACTGTGATTAATAGTGTTTGCATATGGTTTAAGCAATATTCATGCTGCTGTGATAATCTATGTTATAGAAGAGGAAACTCATATTACTTATTGTTTCTTCATCTTTGGTTTTTCTTTCACCCACTTAGGCATCATCCTTTCATTGACATTTCCTGGTAAAACCATCACTTCAAAATCTCTATAGTATAAAGTTATATTTGATCTTTTAGCTATTAAACATTTCATGACTTATGGATTCTGACTGTGACTGCCTGTTATGCTGCACACTTCAGTTCTGTAATGTAATATATCTATAGCCTTTATTAAAACCCGCTATGCTTCTGTCATTATGTTTTTAAATATTTGATACTTGTGGTTGGATGGTTTAATTTCAGAGTTTACTTGTTCTATTTCTTTTTCTAACTTAGGAGTCTTCAAACTTTTTTAATGGGAGACCAATTCACTGTCCCTCTGACCATTGGAGGGCCGGACTATAATTAAAAAAAAAAAAAAAACTATGAACAAATTATTATGCATACTGCACATATCTTATTTTGAAGTAAAAAACAAAATGAGAACAAATGCAATTCACACCAACGCATGTGGCCCGCGGGCCGTAGTTTGAGGACCCCTGCGTGTGTGATGATTTGATATACAATGTGGAATGCTTAAATCAAACTGATTAACATAACCATTGCCCCACTTACTTATTTTTTGTGATAAGACATTTATAACATACTCTTAGTTCTTTTGAAATGTACACTTGCATTGTGCACATTAGGTGAGATTCCACCAAACGACCTCCTTCCACTTGCCCTTCCCCTCCCTCCACTTCCCGTCATTTCTCCTCCTTCTTTCTGAATTATGTGTGTGTTTTATCATTCACATGAATGTGTAAGTGATTATATATTGGTTTCGTAATGGTATTGAGTACATCGGATACTCCCCTCCCCATTTTTGAGATACTTTACTAAGAAGAATATGGAGACTTTACATCTTTTGTGTTTACCTGGATGGAGCTGGAACATACTCTTCTACTTCTTTAATGCTTAAGCATAATTTTATGCCCCTAAAAAGAAACATAGATTACTATATGTATCTTTGCCATGTTCAAGCTGAAATTCAGTTTACGTAGGTAGAAACGAGTATCTGTATTTTACAAAATAGACAAGTGTCCTAGCACCTAATTTCATGATCTTTCTTTATATCCATATTTTACTGTGTCATTAATTTTTATATTATTCTAAAGATGTCCTTAAGTTTGACTTGTTGTCAAATACTTCACCACATTGATCTCCTGAAATAATTTTAGCCATCATATCTTGTTTAATTAATATGGTTTATAAATGTCTTCAATAGCAAACTATTCAATTGGTTGTTTCCTGACTGAGGCTTGTAAATGTGTCCATCCATACAGCCCTGGTTCTCTTTAATTCAATATTTTATACCTTAGTAACTAGACTACTTACATACCTCTTTTTATAAGAGGCATTTATACATTACCAGGAATTTTTATCTTTGGCATTCTACCCCAAGCTACAGTTCCGTCTCTCTTTGTCCAGATAATAGTTAATTCTCATATTTTTATTTCCCCTTATTCTTTTCTTCTATTAAACACAGATTTTTTCCTTTTATAGGAGAAGTTGCCCCCAACATTCTTTTAAATTGCAACTTAGAAGAAATCTTAATGATTTTTCATATTGCAACATTTGAACACTAATTTCTTCCCCTCACCCTACTCAATTGAGCAGTATTTACGGGGAGGTATTTCAGATTTCCTGAAGCACATTCTAATAGTTCTTCCAAGATATTATTCTCCTTCCATTCTCCTGTGTCAAGTACCCTGAGGTTAGGATTGCCTCTTTAGAGTTCTGATCACTGAACTGTGCTCTGGCCTCAGCCCTCCAATGGCTTCACGCCTATGTTTAAACTCACTCTCAAGGAGACTTCAATGACTTTAAATACTACTGTGTTCTGACTTCTCCCAAGTGTAAACTGCAATCCGGATACCGTCTCTAAAATCTAGACGCATCAATTCCATTATGGATTCAGTGTCTTTACATGAATGTCAATAGTTATTTCCAGCCTAAATTGTGGTGAATGGAATTCTACTTCTGCCCTTCCCACATGCAAATTCTGCTCCTCTTCATAAACACCTCTGGTCCTGTCTCTTTCTTTCCAGTAGACAGCCACTTCATTGTTCTGGTTGCTCACTCCTTAAAACATTTCTCTCACTCTCACTCCTGACAGCACCAATAGTTGCAAATAGTTCTACTTTCAAATACATCTACAATGTGACTATCCCAACAACTCCGGTCACCAGGTTAATACCACTACCACCTCTTATCATGACTGTGGATGCAGAGTGCTCCCAAGTCTTCTACCTCTTTGCATGTTGGCCCCACATCACAGTTAGTCTATTTTACTTGTTTAAACCGTTCTTTAAAAAAATACCAATAAGATTATGTTTCTCTGCGCTGAAAATGCTCCAGTGTTTCCTAGTGAACTTGGGCATGTTATTTCTTTTTGTGAACTATAAGATTTTACTTCGCCCTCCTTCTCCTACCCCTCCTGTTTCACCACTGTCCCCTCATTCAGGCCATTAAAGCTCAACGATCCCTCTGCTGGAAAGCAAATATGTCATGCCCTTTTCCTGGAATATATTTCATCAGTTATTTTTATAAGTGTTGGATACCTATTTCATATTCTCTGTGTTTCCTTTTATTCTTTTATTTATTTTTTCAGCATTTATTGTGAAGAAAAATTTACATATTTATTTTTTTCTCTTCTTTCTCCTCCTCTTCTTCCTCTTGCTTTTTCTTTTATTCTTCCCCTCCATCCATCTCCTCCTTTTTTTTTTTTTTTTTTGCGCTCCCATTAGGGTGTAGATTCTATGAAACAGACACTTGCACTTTATTGAACTTGTACTACACTGCAACCACCTAAAACAGAACATGTAGCAGCTGTTTGATAAATAACATATTGAGTTCATTAACTTAGCATCTAAAGTAACTTCCTGAAATCATTTAACTCAATGTCTGGAAATTAAGTTTTGTTTTGTTGCTATTGAAGGAACAACTGAATTGACATGCAAATAAAAAGCAGAAATGTTTAAAAGTTATCTTTGGATCATATACAATGATTGGAAACCATCATCCTCGAATCTGGAGGCTTCATCATTTAATTGAATTAAACGGAAGAAAAAATACACATGAACTAGATTAAAAATAGGTAGCAGAGTCCAGGCTCTGTAGGGCAGTGGGTAATAGCAAAAGCTTTTGAAACAGACAGGTGGCTTCCCCTTCTGCTTTGGCTCTTAGAGCAACACAACATTGTTTGATGTATTTCATTCCATGGATTGTGTACCTTTATGCAAGATTAGTCAGTAATAAGGTGAAATGATCCTAGACACTATTTCTTATCATCCCTGTACATGACCATTTTAGTTCAGCATTAGCAAGGTCCTGACTGGAATCTTTTTTCCACAACTATCTGTCATTTTATCCAAAACATTCTAATAATAAATGTCAAAAAGTACTTCAATAGACCGTTATCATGGGTATTAGTGTTATTTTCAAGTTTTAATTCTGCATTTTAATAGTGTACTGTATTTTTGCCCAATTTTCTTTCTCATAAAAATCTTCCTCAAAAAATTTAAGGACTTTATAATTTATTTATTTAAAACCTATTACACTCAATTTTTTCATTCTTATTTTCACTTTCAAGAGAATAAGTTACCTATCTCTTTTTCATCAAACACAGTTTCTTACAATTTTAATTTTTTAGTGTACTTTTTTCATGCACTTTTAACATTCACATGTCAATTTAGTCTGAGGATACTGTATAAAAGCAAAAAATAGGTAATGTGAGGCTTTAGGAAATAAGCAAAGAGGAGCCTGGGGAAGGGAGAAGAGAAGCAGAAAATAGAGTATGTAGATAGATTAATTTGGCCAGGGCCCCCCTAACAGAGAATGAGCTTCCTAGAAAGCCCCAAGAAAACCATCGATAGCCCAGAGATTGAGATAATCCGTCCTGCACAAGCTCAAAGGGTGGGCCTCAGGGCTATTCCTACCATTTCAGAGATTGTGCAGGTATTTGCCTAACCAGACGAAAGCTAACATGATATGCACCTTCCTGGCAGCTTGTTATATTATAAAGCTGCTGTTGCAGTACTTGACTTCTTATCCCCTGAAGGCAGCGGGGAAAAGGATATTGCTATACCTATTGCCATAGGGGAAGAACAGGGCTAGAACCAGTTTCTCTTGCACGACGTCCTAACTGTTAGATCAATAAAAAGTCAGCTAATACCATCTGACAGGTCCTTGCTTATTGCCCTAGATCATGACCCATATCTCAGATTTTGACCCTGTAAATCTCCCACAAAGATTTCTAATCCAGCAGGCCCTAGATATTTGCTACTTTGCTATTAGTCCTTGCTTGAAGGGATAGCCATTTAGGACAAGGGCGCAATCTTTAAGTATTTATATATTTCATAAATTATAAAAGACTAATATAAACATAATTAAATTAGGTACAGGGGAACATATTCCAGCAAATTTTTACCAAGGAACTTTAAAAGTGTATACACACACAAACACACACATACAGAGTTTTCGGACACATTATATGAACTTTATGGCCACCTGTGTGTGTGTGTATGTGTGTGTGTGTTTAAAGATAGAGATAAAAAAACTACATATATGAAAATGAATATAAATTTAAAATATATTTAATTCATACAAATAATAAATATATTGTCTACCAAATATGTTTAAAATATAAAAACAAACTAAAATCAATAAAATTTAATTTTGTATGTCTGTATCTCTCTATACATCATTGCAGTTTGCCTACATAAGAGTAAATAGACAAACGACAGACAAACAATAGTGGCGGAATCTCAAATGTTAGGAACTTAAATTGAATCATAAAGTCTGCCAATAAATTTTGCCACATAGATATGAATTTCCTTAAAAATCTCTTTATTCATAAATCAAAATGCTCTGAGGTAATTAATTATTAAAGTATAGATTCATGGAACCCAGACAAAACAGACTTAATCAAAATCTGAGGAAAATGCTCTTGAAAATGCAGTTTGTAAAAGATTCCCAGATCTTGTGCAAACTAAATTTTGGGGACTATAGATGTATAACCTTTGCCCCAATGGTACAAAGCAAGAATTTATTTGGGGGGACTAAAAGTGCTATAGTGGAACATTTGTAGATTTTTGGTCCCTAGTATATATTTTTCTTCTTAAAATTCCAAATTTCTATTGAGACACTATACCTTCTGATTAAATGTGGGATTGATTTTTAACTCCTGTACTAAAGTCAGCTTTCTTTGGATTAAGGTAACCGTCTCTTGGCTGTTGTGAATTGCTCACAAACAGCGTGAAGAAAGCACTAATTTCTTGATATTTCTAGAGCAAAATAATACTCTTTTTCTTCTCTATGATAAGAAGGTATTGAGACATAGTGATTGGGATGGGCACAGAGATTTTGCTTCTTAGGAAAAAACACTGATCTAGTAGAATCAAATAAAACCTAAACAAAACAACTGAGTCTGTAATATGTATCCTGGGTTTTGTTTTAGCCATAAATCAGGCTAAATGTTATGCTTTACATCCAATATGGTCATTTGCAGAATTTTCCTTATATAAACAAATAAATTTGCTTATTTATTTGTAAAAAATACGTAAAAATAGACATCTAATTCATGACAATTAGAATAGTATTCACTGGGAATCAATTTTACATCCAAACACAAAATATCATCCAATTAAAGTTTTAGAAAAATATGAAATGACACAAGATATAGTACAAATTATTTAAAGAAGAAAGATATCTTTAATAGTTTTAAAACATTAAGTGAATTATTAATACATCAAGTTCACTTGAATTCTCTTCATAATTGATCTTCTAAAACAACTGAGAACTGACAGATGTTTTCATTTTTATAGGTACCAGAGTATATGGTTGCAAAGTAGGTATATAAACATAAATACTTAAGACATTCATTTTAAAAAATTACAATCATTTATCTTCGAATAGCTCAACTTTCAGAACATGTAATTGTGTCTTTGTTTGTTGCTCTCAATTGCTGTTTCTGTCTGTCACTTATGTTTGTGTGTCTCTCTGTTGACTATTCACTTCTCTGTGAATACACCCTCCCTTTGTATGCCTATCTCCTGTACACATCTTTCTGCTACCATTTATTTAAAAAAAACAAATAGATGTTTAAGGAGATAAGTTTTGATAATTTGAGAATGAATTTATTCTACTGCCAGCTTTATATATCTGTGCCTGTATCTGTATTTATTGTAGGTGAATAAGCTGAATCAATAAAATTATGAAATATCCACTTATTATCCATTTATCAAAAAATTCACAACCATTAAGGAATACTCCATATTGCACAGCTTATAGCACTGGTTCATCGGCTATTTTATTTATTTACCTAATAAATAATAATAGAGTCATATACTAAGCCAGATAATCTGTAAGAACACAGGAATGTACAATTTTATAAAATAGAATTTTTCCTGCTCTATGAGATTCACCTATCTGTCTTCTTCTCCATTTTCTGAAAATGCCAAGGGCTAAGTCCTGGAAGTCTTTCTTTGGGATATCTAGGTTGTAACTGAGGACATTTTATGGACTCTGCAGTATGTTGCCCGGGTCTCTACACCTCTTGGGACTGGAGTATTCATTGTCCCTGCTACTGTGAACATTGATGGATAACAGCTTGCACCTGAGCGCCCCCTCCTGGAGGATGCCTTTGGCTAAACTGAGCCAACTTACTCATAACCGTTCCCTGGGGCTGAAGGAGCCTCCCAGCCTCATCCAGTGCCATGAAGCGGGTAGGTATTAACAGACTTCCTTCAACTAAGACAACTTTGTAGGGCCATCCCAAATTCAGTGCTCCTAACAGAGAGCCCCTTACCTTTGTTTTGACTGTGATGCTGACCAAGTGTGATGGCTAATGTCATATATCAACTTGAGTGGTCAAAATGTGCTTGGGCTTTTAGTCAAATGTTATTCTTGATGTGTTTCTGAGGTTATTTATTTAAATCAGCAGACTGAGGAAAGTAGATTGTTCTCCCTTTTGTGGATTGGACCCCTCTTATCATAAAAGACTGACTACAACAAAAAGGCAGGCCCTGGCTCCACCATGTAATTTGCTCCCACCCACCTGCCTTCGACTGGGATTTTGCTTGTGCTTGTGGCTTTGGACTCGAATCGAAACATCCGTTCCTGCTGCCTCTCCAGCCTGCGAACATTCGGACTGAAATCATGCACTCGGTTCTCCGGCGTCTCCAGGTTGCCACCTGTAGATCTTAGGACTTGTCAGGGTCCACGTCCTCATGATAAATCTCTGCACATGTGTTTTTATGTATGTGTATAGTAAAAATCTATCACTTGGTCTAACCCTGTCTCTGAAGAACCCTAATACACCACCTTCTTTTTTTTCCTTTTGCATCTTTAACTTCTCACAGGTTAACTTCTCTCAATAGGAGGCCCCTGATAAGCTTCCTGTACACGAGTAGGTCTTAGAGTTGCTTTCTGAAGACCCTGTTTGTTACAGTTCCTGGTGCCAAACCACGCACTAAACACAATAGATAACTTTCTGGATTGTGTTGTAATTTTTTCAAAGCAAAATGTATGTATTTATTTAAATTCTAACTTCTTCTTGCCATGTGCAAAATCCATGCAAAGGTCAGTACCTGTGGCTCAAAGGAGTAGGGCACAGGCCCCATATGCCAGAGGTAGCTGGTTCAAACCCAGCCCAGGCCAGAAACTGTAAAAAAAATATATGTATATATATATATATATCCGTCCAAAGTATTAATCTTGAATTACATTTTTCAATGATTGGGATTATACTTACCTACAAATAGTTCTAGATGTTGAGTTCATTATCTATATTTTATGCTTTACTCATTTTGCATATATTTTCATATTTTGGAATATCCTCTTATTCTCTTTTATATCATATCCAATATGAGTTTGTTCCCTTCACATTTAATTCCAACTGCTACTAAATTTCTCATCTTCTCTCATCATCCCAACTCAATCTTGTAGGTCTGAGAATACGGAAAACATCTCAAACAAATTGATGCTCCCATTAAAACAACATTTTTAAAACAATGACTAAATGACTATCACAAATATTGGGTCTTACAGAGGATTTTGTGGGTTTTTTGGTGGGGAGTTGGAGGGCAAAGGGAGTCTTGAGACCATAAAGGAAGATGTATGAGAGGTGAAGGCAATGTACTGCTTACTTCCTTAGTTTTACTACATGTCCATAATTATTCTCTTATGGAAAATACATTCTCAATGATTACATTGTAGAGGTATGTGGGGTTGATGAACTGCATATTTCAGCGGGCTTGGTTTTGTTCATCCTGGGCTATCCTGGTTTCTTCATTTCTCCTCATCCTATTTCCCCAACTTACATTTCAAAGAGCACGGAGAATAAGACACAAAGAAAATGAAACAAATGTGGGGAATAAGGAAAACAAGTTGTGCCCCCCAGCAAACCGTTTTTTTACTTTTTTTTTTTTTTTTGAGACAGAGCCTCAAGCTGTCACCCTGGATAGAGTGCCATGGCATCACAGCACACAGCAACCTCCAATTCCTGGGCTCAAGGGATTCTCCTGCCTCCGCCTCCCAAGTAGCTGGGACTACAGGCACACGCCACAATAGCTGGCAATTTTTTGGTTGCAGCTGTCATTGTTGTTTGGCAGGCCCAGGCTGGATTTGCACCTGCCAACTCAGGTGTATGTGGCTGGCACCTTAGCCACTTGAGCCACACGCGCTGAGTCTTCTTCTTCTTCTTCTTCTTCTTCTTCTTTTTTTTAATATTCATTAGGGATACTCATAAGTCTCTAGAAGATTTTTTAAAAATCCTTTTGAACTCTGGCATCACCTTATCTGTTTTTTACAGTTCTATTTACTGTCACTGCAGCATGTTATAGAAGTTTTGTATATGCTCCAGCATTTCCAAGCTGCTTCAAACCACGATACAATTTCCATTTTAAAAGACCTATAGAATCAAAAGCCATTGACTAAAGTCCAAGAAACAAGAGAAGTGAAAGCTGATTCTGTAGTGTATTCTTCATAATTTTACTTAACAAAGTTTCAGTTTTGATTTTAATAACACTTGGCCCATGCCTGCTTGAGTTTTATTATTCTAGGAGATTAGGAGTTGTGTTCTGTGTCTTCCTTTATCTACAGTGTTGTGACATGGCTATGTGTACACCTGTCTGTGTTGTACCTGTGCTTATGTGTGCTGGCTTTGTGTATTTCTGTGTGTGCTTTCCTACAGATAGAAAATAACCAGTAGAGGTATATCATTAGTGAGGTTCCCTTACCAAGTTTGTTTACCTTTGTCCCTATTATAAGGCATAAAATACTAGCAGTAAAGTCCAGTTGAAAACTAAAAAGTTCTTTCAATTTCCTCTGCTAACAATTTCACACACAATCATTTTATTCGACTCAAATTGTTTCAAATGTGAAACACTCAAATGACATGAAAGAAAGATGAGCAATAAAAGTACAAAGGCTTTTAAAAGTTATTTCTATTCCAGTACCTGACATGGATTGTCATATTGATTATGAATGAACAATGAAACATACCCACAAGCAATCATATGTATTTTAGCTGATGATTCACTTTGTAAGCTTCTGTTATCATTCAAAAAGTATCCACTTTAAGACTTTGAATTGACTTTCTATTTTTTCTTCCCTCTTTTAATGATAGTCTTGGATATCAAACCTTCCTTTCAAACCACTTGATCAATATGGTGCCGTTTTAAGTGGTGGTTCTAATAAATGTTAAACTGCACCTTTGCAGTTACTAAAAACAGTTCGAACTAGATTACGATAAAAAGCACAAAAGCATTACATAATGCTATGCAGAGCATAACAAAACTGCAAATGTACCAAATACTTATAACCACTTATAAAAATTGGTTGCAACTAAAAATCCACTATGAAGCACATTGTATAATATTTGATATGTTCAAGTTATCCTTCTTGTTACCAATAAATGTTTAGTCCATAGTTTTCTCATATTTCTCTCCATCATGTTTGTTTATATTTCTAAAGATAATTTTAAATAAATACTTATTGTATACACACTATGTTAGCAGTGCAAAGATCTTTAACTTTTAAGTAGTTGAATGAAAATTCATAAAAAGGTTAAGTTTTTATTGGGTTTTTGTAAAACAAGGTAAGAAATTAGACTTTCACAAGTACTAGGAGCCATACTCATAGATCCTGGGGATGACAACACTGAGGGGCGGAATGCCTGGGGTACCGTACAACAGGTCTGAAGGTGACTACAGGCTCTTTGACATGTGTGTACAGACTGCACACATATCCCATCCAATATCACTGAAATCAAGATGAAAGACTTTCCAGCATTCCTGTAAGCATCGAAGGATGAGAAAAAAAACAAAAAACAAAAGTGATATCCTCATGAGAACTTCAATTGGATTTATTATGAATAGTAAGGAATTAACAGAGATCCTTGGACAATGGAGATTCTTAAGAGTATTGTTGCAAAATGAACTTCATGTTCATTTTAAGAGGTAACCCAATACAAAATAAAAATATATTTTCTCTTGTCATATTTGTTTTTCCAAAAATGTTGAAGACGGGCGGCACCTGTGTCTCAGTGAGTGGGGTACCGGCCCCACATACCAAGGGTGGTGGGTTCAAACTCAGCCCTGGCCAAACTGCAACAACAACAAAAAATAAATAAAAAAATTAAAAAAAGTTTAAGGAAATATCAACTAAACAAGTCTTTGTTTTTTCTACATTTTTTTAATGCATGGGTATAGTTCTGATGATATAAAAACAAAATAAAATATTTTAATATTTTCAAATGATGTCTTATAGGAAAATAAGCAAATAAAACTTTTAAGATAACTATGTAGTAAAATATTTTGATATTTGTATTTACTCCAATACATTTGCTTTTATGAGCTGAGTTTATTGCTAAATATTGTCTCCACTGAATGCTTCCTTATACTTTCTTTTTTTTTTTTTTTTTTTTTTGTATAGACCGAGTAGCACTTTATCGGCCTGGGTAGAGTGCCGTGGCGTCACACTGCTCACAGCAACCTCCAGCTCTTGGGCTTAAGCGATTCTCCTGCCTCAGCCTCCCTAGTAGCTGGGACTACAGGCGCCCGCCACAGCGCCCGGCTATTTTTGTTTGTTTGTTTGTTTGTTTGTTTGTTTGTTTTTGCAGTTCGCCGAGGCCGGGCTTGAACCCGCCACCTTCGGTATATGGGGCCGGCGCCCTACTCTCTGAGCCACAGGAGCCGCCCTATTTTTATTTTTGTAAAGACTTTTATTTATTTACTTTTTGTTGTTGTTGCAGTTTGGCCGGGGCCAGGTTCGAACCTACCACCCTTGGTATATGGGGCCGGCACCCTACTCATAGGCTCTGCTTCTTGTCTATTTCTTATTGGTTATAGGTTACCTTAGTTACCACATGCCCATTGTCCTTTATGTGATAACATTATTACCTATTTTCCAGTTATTGTATGGTGCACTGTTCTATAACTGTGACCATTACTTCACTTTGTGTCACAAGCTAGAAACTGTATTTTGTGGGGAACAGGACATACTTGGTCAATTGAGTCACAAGGTTCCCCAAACTCATTGTTTGTTGTAGGGCCCTTTTAAATTTTCTTATCTAGGAGTCCAGACTTCTACATTCCTATAGCCCCTTTTTATCCCTAATGAGGTATCAGGCCCTTGCTGGGCTGGGCGTTTTCCAGCACCATCTCACAACCTCACTTCCAGGTGGAGGTGACAGTACCCACTTAACAGATAAGAAAACTGAGCCACTTGTGGACAGTGTCTTTTGGTTAGATGACCCAGGAATGGGTTCAAATACCTGCTTCTTTTTACTTACTGGCCACAGGACCTTCAGCAACAGACTCAAATTCCCTGCTTCAGTTTCCCAGCTATCTCCCAGGGTTGATGGGAGCATTGATGAAATGGAAGCAGAACACTTACAATGATTTAGTCCACAGTAAGTACTTGCCAAATGTTGATGATACATATACTGTTCTTCTCTGGGCCTGTTTTCTTTTCTGTAAATAGCTTTTCATGGACATAGACCAACTATGGGCATGGGTTGCCACACCAAGAGGGAGATATCTGTGCTGGATCACCCATACTCCCAGTCCTCACCTGCCAGGCCCCGGGAGGGAGGTAATAAACCTCTTGGAAAGCCCTACCATACCCTCAAGGACAGTGCCAACTAAGGCAAGGGTCAGGCAGCCCCAACACTGGGCTGTCTCCCTGGATGGTGCTAGAGGTGCTGGCTGGATTCTGACTTCTGTTCATTTTTTAGCAGGCTGGCACCAGCCAACCCCCCAACTGCCCTCCAATGACAGTAGACAATGCTCCTTGGCAACAGCAAATGACACCCCTCCGTGTGTGCCTCATTTGAGCCAGCTAGGGTGCTTGGAATCTCAGCTCTTTTATTTTGTCTTGGCTGGCCCTGGGCAGGACACTGCTTCTCTGCCCTCTGGTTTACTTTACCTCTCAGTGATCCCAGGAATCAACTGACAAGTAGGCTGGTAGACAGACTGTAGCACAGTGTCAGGATCTAATTATCCAAGGCCAGAAAGTCATTTGCTCAAGGTCAGGTTAAAAACACTGGCGAACAAGGATGGGCATGGAGGTAGCTGAGGTCTCATCCCACTGCAGACCCTTGAACCCAGGCAAGTCTATTTCTCATCTGCAAAATGGGAATCATAGCCTAGCCGCTCATAGATGTGTGTTCACAATGGAAAGGCAACTGTGTCCCTTCCCCAGGAGCCTGAGACTATTTCTGACTAGAGGGGGATGTCTTGACTACAAATGACATCAACCCAGACTGAGATTACAGTGGTGTCATTCACCTTCCAAAGTTCAGAGAAGTCAGGCTGCTTAACTAAGAGTGCACAGCCTGAATTACTCACACCATTTTTCAGCAGTTTCCCCCTCCTGATGTCATTAATAAGGACAGCAAGTGCTCCTTAGAGGAGGGGTTGCTTCTCAGAGGGGCTGCCATGTGCCAGGTATCTCTTTAGCTGGGACTTGTTGGGGGCCATGGCCCTGAATATTGACAGACCCAGCCTGTGTTCAGATGAGGAGGTCAAGCTCACAGAGCGGAGGTGACATGCCTAAGGTGGCTGAGCAGGAATGAAAACCCAAGCCACAAATGTGGGGTCTTTAGTGCGGTGTGCAGCCCCGCCCAGCCTGGGGTTGTCCAAACATGCAGAGCTGCACCCACTGAGGACATCCATTTCCTCAGGCCAAGGTGGGAAGGACAGATAAAGTAGAGCCACTCCTTCCTAAAAAAGCCTGCAGCTGGCCAAGAGCCCAAGGAGGATGTTGGGGCTGCCTGATGGAGCCTTTCTTCCAAAAACACTGCCTGCTGCTCAGCTTATTCAGGTGTACATTAAAAAACATTTGTGGGAAGCCAGAGCACAGCAAGGGGACAGAAAGCTGCCTTCAAGAGCTTGCAGATGGTGAGGGCCATGAGCAGCAGAGTATACAAATGAAGTGACCTCAGATGGAGTCAGGGGTTAGAGACAGTGCACCGCATCAGATGATATGATGGGTGTCTCCCTGTGGAAGTAATGTCTGAGCTAAAACCTGGTGCTGGGAGGAGCCAGCCATGGGCAGGGTGAGGAACAGGTACTCTATGCAGAGAGCATACTTGTGCAAAGGCCATGGGATGGGGAGGCCAGTGTGGCTAGAACAGTGAGAAGCAGTGGAGAGATGAGTGGGAGGTAGGCTCCTGGCCATGCTGGGCCCATGGGGCATGAAGTACAGTTTGTTTGTTTTTTTGAGATAGAGTCTCATTATGTCGTCCTTGGTAGAGTGCTATGGCATCACAGCTCACAGCAACCTCAAACTCTTGGGCTTCAGCGATTCTCTTGTCTCAGCCTCCCACATAGCTGGGACTATAGGTGCCCACCATAGGTGCCCGGTTAATTTTTTACTGCTGTTGCAGTTGTCATTGTTTAGCAGGCTGGGGTTTGAACTCGCCAGCTCTGGTGTATGTGATGGCGCCCTAACCACTGAGTTACAGGCGCCAAGCCTATAGTTTGGTTTTATGTGAAGAGCAATGGGGAGCCATGAGCAGATTGAGTCAGGGGCAGGGATAACAGGGCTGTTATTCCTGAGGCAGGAATAACGGCTGCTAATAGCACATACTGCTATGTAATAGATGAAGCAATGCCTGAGGACTACCCAAGGTCATGGAGCTGTCAAAGGTCATACACATGTGGCTGACCCAGAAGTCAACCCAGGGCAATCTGGGGCAAGCTTGAGATCCTTCTCCCATATCCTAGGGACTCATCAGTGACTGGGTCAGAGGTTCCTATTGGCCTGGCTGAATTGGCAGGCTCCTCACCACTGGGGTGGGGAAGATGGAGACACTATAGGGAGGTGAAACTAGGGCCCTCCAGCCCAGCTATTTGCATCAGTCAATTTCCCAGAAACCACAAGCCTTCTGGGAAAGGGCTTTTGCCAAGGTCAAGGACTGAAATCAGGCCCTCTGGAGTTTGTGGAAGCATGTGATAAGCAATGGGGAAGGTCCAGGAAAGGAGAGGCCTCTGAGGTTTGGGTACCACCAAGAATCCTGAGGCTCTCCTACCCCACCCAACTGGGCCACACAGTGTGCACAAGCAACCTGGTAACCATGTGTGATCTGAGTATAACCTCAGAGCAGAAGAGCAGGGGTTTATAATGCCACAGCTGCTTGGGGACCCCCAGAACACTTGAGGGATCTGGTGGGCAGTAATGTAGTGATGATGATGTGCATCATACAAGTGGGAAAATAAGGCTCAGAGAGGGGAGGTAGCTACAGCCTGTGGTTGGGGATCAAACAAACCCCTGATGTGCCCAGCCTATCTTTGTCACCTCTCAGAGAGGGATCTGTTCCTGTCCCACTCCCCATTTTAAAAGAATCAAATTGAGGCTAGAGGGGGTTAAGCCACTTGCTCAAGGCTACAGAGTTGAGTGGAGACTAGATGCTGAGCTTTTTGACCCTCCAAAGGTGAATGTATCCTCAGAAACAGTGACCCCCAACCATGCCCTCAACAGCATGTTTCTCTGAGAGTGACAGATCAAATATCCCAGGCTGTTCCCAAAAGTTATTTGCTATCCTTAGTGACCCCATGGCCTCCCCATATGTCCATCCTTCCCAATCCTTCCCTGGCTGCAGCCCTTGATACCCAGCTAAGCCATGGAAGAGACCCTTCCAATGTTCATCCAATAATCTTTTATTATCAGGCACCACAGCTGGCCTGGGACCTGGAGACGAACAAGCAATGTTCCCTGACCCTTAGCCAGCTAAGCAAGGCATCTGGGACCCATTTTATGGGTAAAAATGAAGATCAGAAGCCTGAACTTGTAGGAGCAGGAACCAAGGGTCCCAATTCTTCCAGGATGGCCTTTTCTGCTCTGAGAATGGCCCACAGTAGCTTCCAAATTTCAGATAGGACAGTGGGCATTGGGGTATGCCCTTCTCCTCTCATGGTAGGAAAGGGACTTGGGTGGGAGAAGAAGGATAGGACAGGGATGTCAATGCTGCCAGCTGGTGAGGAGAGGCCTGAACCTGGGGGAAACCAGGACCCAGGGGTTTCTTTCGGCCTTATTACTCCCCAGTATTCCCATTCCCTAAGGCCTGTTCTTGCTGTGGGAGTGTGAGGGAGAACAGATGTGATGGGGGAAGAGTAGCAGGACATGGATCTCGCCCATTTTGAGTCACGTGACTCACCCAGTCACAATCCAGACTGGGTCTGGGGTCATAGTGCCAAGTTGCCTTTCTGGCCTGTCCACAGCTCTTGGAGCTCAACATGGCAGCCCAGGTCCCGCAAAGCAGCCTTAGCCACGTCCTCGCAGTCGTGGTGGGCTGCTCGAGCCTGTGTGATGAGCACCTCAGCCCCCAGCTCTAGGATAGGCTGTGAGAAGGCCTGGCTGCGAGCCACCAGGTTGCGGATCAGCATGCAGGCCTGTTTCTGGAAGAGAAAGCAGTGGTGAGTTAGCAGGTGAGGCCTTGGGGCGGGGGAGGGGAGAGTCCATTCTGATCTCAGGGTCCTTATTATAACACGGGGACAAGAAGGACTGTGTTTGACATTCAGCAGTGCTTATATGGTGCCAGAGCTAGGGAGCTCTGGGAGGTAGGCCTAATGACCTCATCTCCCAGGTGAGGAAACAGGCTGGGCAGCATTGGAGGCTGATCTCACTGGTGTGGAATTCTTAGCCTCTAAGTTGGCAAGTGGCAACCCTAGGTCCCCTAAGGTTGGCATAGAGCTAGGGGGTGGAGGTAGCCAGGTCATGGGAAGAGGGTGCTGTGCACAGAGTCCATTTGTCAACAGGCTATTCACTGCGTGGACATCTGTACCTTGTGCCTCTTTGGGGGGTGGGTGCAGAATGCTACCTTGAAGCCTCCCAACATGGCTCCTGCCATCAGTGGGAGAGCCAATGAGAGGAGTTGCTGGCAAGGGGCAAGGCAGCAGACAAGGTGATAGGCCTGTCAAGGGGATGGTGTCTGAGAGTGAGGACCAACAAGAGAAAAAGTTCCCTGAGGTCTGCAGGAAGGGTCTGAGCTCAGGTGATGCACAGCCAGTAAGGCATGGATGGTATATCCCATGCCCAAAACTCATACGAGCAGCCCCAAAGGGAACCATTAAGAGAGAAGATTAAGCGGAGAAAGAGCAAAGGAACCGAAAAGAAGACAGACTTAGGCAGCACTCAGGACAGTTTGGAAGAGAGGAAGGAAGGAGACCTCATGAGGCATAATGGACTGTGGTAGGGACAGGGATATGTAGAGCCTGTGCCCCACCCCCTGCCTGGATAAACCCTTTACCCCCCAACCCGTCCCCTGCCCACCTGCACACCAGCCTCCTGTGGGTGCGCCTTCATGGCCCGTAGGGCTGCCAGGGCCCCACCGCCCTCCATGATGACCCGGCTGTTCTCTGGCTTGCGCAGGGCCAAGACACACAGGGCCGCACAGCTCTGCTCACACACCTGGGGGGGGGTCGGTCACAGGATAGCTGAGATGCCAGAACAGACCTTTGCATCCTATCAGTCCACGGTGGCTATCCTCCCAATGAATGCCCTGTGACCTCATGTGTAATATTATTATTTTTTTTTTTGTAGAGACAAGAGTCTCACTTTATCGCCCTGGGTAGAGTGCCGTGGCGTCACACTGCTCACAGCAACCTCCAGCTCTTGGGCTTAAGCGATTCTCTTGCCTCAGCCTCCCTAGTAACTGGGACTACAGGCACCCGCCACAGCGCCCGGCTATTTTTTGGTTTTACAGTTCGGCCGAGGCCGGGCTTGAACCCGCCACCTTCGGTATATGGGGCTGGCGCCCTACTCGCTGAGCCACAGGAGCCGCCCTCATGTGTAATATTATGAGAGCTGAGTGACCCAAACATTTACTGAGCTCTTAGGGCTGTTGAGGGCACTAGCCCTGGTCTGATTTTTGTTGGGTTCTGGTGATAACTCCAGGTCATGCACAGTCATGCACACACAGGGTCAGCATCTGAGAGCTAGCACATGGGCATCTCACCCAGGCCCTGGCCCTGAGAAAAGAAGCTTCACGCATATATGGACACTGACCCTGGACTCCAGCCATCTTCCACCCTTTGTGGCCCCTGAGGTGGGTACCTGGGGGCTGGCCAGGTGCTGGGTCATGGTAGCTATGATGGACTCTGTCCCGCCAGCATGTACGATGGCATCCTTCACGTCATCGTTGCCTGCAATGGCACGCAGGGCACTCAGCACTTGCTTCACAAGGTCCTGCATGAAGGCAAGGCATGGTTGCTCCCATTCAGCACCCCTCTCCTGCATTATGACTGGCACAGATGTGATGGTTGCTGGACTATGACGGGGGGGTGGGGGGGGCGGGGAGTTCAGAGGAAACCTGGGGCTATTGAGCTGTTTGACCTACAGGCAAGGCATAACTACAGGGTTACTACCGATTGTACAGAGAAAGGAGAGATAAAGACACGTGGTTCAGGCTGCCTGTGTCCAGGGTGTGCCATTTGGGCTACCTGACCCCCAACTTGCTTAGGGAGAGAGAGGACATGTGATTTAGCCCAGTATTAGAGCCCAGGGCCCCCGGGCCACAGCTGCAGACTCAGGGTGTGCAGTGATCAGCCTGCACTGAGAATAGCCAACAAGATGCTGTTGCAACTGCTAACCACCCCACTCGGGGCAGAGCAGAGAGAGGAAGGAAACTGAGGCCCACATCACCTGACTGTCCAGGACTACAAGTAAAAGGCATTCCCTCATTTGCTGAAGCCAGTTCCAATTTAGTTCCCTGCCACCTGCACAGACTGGCTGATGTCAATGGCTGGGAGTGGGGGAAGAAGGCCATGGCACCCCTGGAGGACATTTCCTGTAGCCACCCCTGAGCAGGTAAGTGTTCATTGCTCTCTGCCCTGGGCAGGGCACATGAAGAGGGGGTTGATAAGTGGCTGCTAAATGAAGGAGTGATGAGTAGAGAACCCCTGCCCTCTGCAAATAGGGAAATTAAGGCTGGGTGGGTAGGGCCTCACCCAAGTATCATGTGCCAGGGTCCAGTGCTGGCCATTACCCTGTGCCTCCCACTCTTGGTGCAAAAAAGACATTAAAGCAGGGTAGGTGGGTTTATTTTCTTCCCAAACTTTGGTTCTTACCCATAGGTTAGTGAGAAGAAAACCGTACTTTGGTTCTGGGCTTGATAGGGCCAGCTTGTTCAGACTGTGGCTGGTCCTGCTGGCTGGGACCCAGAGGGGCAGAGTGCAAGGGGCCAAGGGGGATATGCATCCAAAAATGGCTCTGGGCTCCCACCTGGTGGTCACTGAAGTTGATCAATAAGGACACCAGAACACTCAGGCCCCCGAGGTCAACGATCTCCTGGCAGAACTCATTGCGAACAGCCAGGCGGGACAAGGTGCTGCAGAGCTCACTGAGGACTCCAGGATTGTCAGAGAATGCTGTGGGGAGGAAGGAAGTACACAGTCAGCAGTGAAAGGGACCCTGTCAGTGACAAGAGAAGAGAGAACCAGCCAAGCACCCTTAGGTTTGACAAGGATACTGCTCTACTAACGTAGTCCAGCTCCTCTGCCCTTGTACCAGAAAGGCCCCAGGGACTAAGAACACTGCCTGAACCTGCAGTGCCCCCTGCTGGCTTCTAGGGAAGACTAGACAATGTGCCCTAATCCCAATTCCCTCTTCCATCATGTCCCCAATAAATGCCAGACCAAATGATGGTTGTACCTCCACCTCTCCAGAAAATAAAAAAATATTATTTGGGTAGGGTGGCACATGCCTGTAACCCCAGCTACTTGGGAGGCTGAGGTGGGAGGATCATTAAATACAGTAATTGGAGGTTATACTGAGCTATCAACATGCCACTGCACTTCAGTCCAGGAGACTGGACTGTTTAAAAACAAACAAAAAACCCCAAACAACTAAACCAAATTCCTTCATATATATACATACTTGTCTCTCTGGTGAAACCTTAATTCATTGGAGCTCTTATAAATAAGAAGGATGCAAACTACCTCCCAGAAAAGTAGCCCAACTTTTCAGAGGGCTTGGCCCCATTTTCAGCTTTTTTTTTTTGAGATAGAGCCTCAAGCTGTCACCCTGGATAGAGTACTGTGGCATCACAGCTCACAGCAACCTCCAATTCCTGGGCTCAAGCAAGTAGCTAGGACTACAGGCGCCCGCCACAACACCTGGTTGCAGTCGTCATTGTTGTTTGGCAGGCTGGGCTGGATTCAAACCCACCAGCTCAGGTATATGTGGCTGGCGCCTTAGCCTGTTGAGCCACAGGCGCCGAGCCCCATTTTCAGCTTCTTTGGAGGTGTGGAGGGGAGAATGAAGCAGTCCCAATTCTCTGGCAGACAGTTGGCATCACACACACAGGCCTAGCCATAAAGCCAGAGCTGCAGGGAAGGGAAACTCATTCTTCTAGCACCTTCTGTGTGCTAGAACTCAGTCAGGCCTTTTCTGGTGGATATGGTGAATGGGGTAGGGGTGGGGACAGAGGCTTTAGGAACTGAGTGTCAGAGTATGAGCCCCCTTGGATGGCTTATGGTGGTTATCCTAGAGCCAGATACATGTGTGTGCACAAGAATTTATAGCTGAATGTGATAAAAGTGTAAACTTCCATTGGAGACTACCTCAGTAAGTGCCAGTGAGACTCTCCTATTCCTCTTATTTCCTTTTGGGAAGCTCTTCTTATCCCACTCTCAGTTTGTGTGGTTGGAGATAATGAGACCCCTCCCCAAATAGCTCCAGACATGGGAATGGAAGATGTTCCCGGCCAATGAGTGCTGGCCGGGAACTCTCCTGGAGCCAGTAGAGAGCATGATGACACTTCCCACAGGGGAGTGTCATGTAATAGGACTGCAAGTGAAGCCTGGAGCCAGCTATACCTGAAGCGGTCCTAAATCTTGACTCTCACACTTATCACAGCTTGTCTGCCCACTTTACTTTCAGTGGCTCACATTGGCCCCAGCTCCTACCTTTGGCAGCCTCAATGATCACCTTCAAGCCTCTGTTCTCCTGTACAATCATCTTGGCATGGTCGTGGGCATGGCCAAAGGGTACACGGATGTCGTCATCAAAGGTCATGATGCGCAAGGCCCAACAGGCCTCCCTGACCACGTCAGCATGGTGGCTGTGCTGGGTGATGGCACCAGTCAGAAGGGGCAGCACACCAGCCTTTACCAGGCCCTGCCGATTCTGTTCATGTTTCAGGCAGGCGTGACGCACACAACGGATCCCAGAGCAGGTCAAATCAGCTGCACTGGTGTTCTGGGCCAGTGTGGCTACTAGCAATTGCAGACCCTGGGTGTCCAGGAGGTCTGGATGGCCTTCAGTCAGTGTCGATAGAGCATTGAGAGCCTGGAGCAGAAGGCCCTGGTTATTTGCAGTGGCAAGCTTCCAGGCAGAGAGAATGATGGGATAGGCACCCTTCTGGGCTGCCAGGAAGCGGCAGGCCTTGTCTTGCTTGCACTGGTCGCAGAAGCGGATGAGGTGCACCGAAACTTCCTTGGGGTACAAGCAGGCCACAGACTTCTGAAGGTCATCCAGGACCTAGGAGACACCAGAGAAACCTCAGTGTTGCTTTAGCAACAGCATCTGCACCCCTGTGGGCTTCCCTCCACTGGGATCTGGGCCTGTGGTAGAAGTAGGTCCAGTTCCATCCCTGGCAACTCTCACACCTGTGCTTTTAGGAGGCTTAAACTCAGAGGCCACAAAGAGAGAGACTCAGCCATCTCAGTGTCCCTGCCAAGGAGCTGCATACACAAGTGCAGACATTAAACATTCCAGCCCTAGTTGCTATTAAGAGGCCGTAAGAGAGATCAACAGAACCATTCAGGCTCTGCACCTGTGGCTCAACTGGCTAAGGCGCCAGCCACATACTCCTGAGCTGGAGGGTTTGAATCCAGCCTGGGCCTGCCAAACAACAATGTCGGCTGCAACCAAAAAATGGCCAGGCGTTGTGGCGGGCACCTGTAGTCCCAGCTACTTGGGAGGCGGAGGCAGGAGAATCGCTTGAGCCCAGGAATTGGAGGTTGCTGTGAGCTGTGATGCCACAGCACTCTACCCAGGGCAATAGCTTGAGGCTCTGTCTCAAAAAAAAAAGAAGAAGATAGCCGGGCGCTGTGGCAGGCGCCTGTAGTCCCAGCTACTCGGGAGGCTGAGGCAAGAGAATCGCTTAAGCCCAAGAGCTGGAGGTTGCTGTGAGCAGTGTGACGCCACGGCACTCTACCCAGGGCGATAAAGTGAGA
>CAUYON010079963.1:0-86604 GCA_963573935.1 Arctocebus calabarensis
TGATATTATTACTGTTTATATGCTATTTGTCTTTTTCAAAATGTCATATAATTGGGTGGTAGTCTTTGCAGACTGCCTTCTATCTCTTAGCAATATACATTTAAGATTAATCCATAAATATGTATATTTTTAGAGAAAGGATTTTCTTTTGTTGCCCAGGTAGCACTGTAGTGGCTCTAGTGATCCTCTTGCCTCAATCTCCCAAGTAGGTGGGACTACAAGTGTATGCCACCACACCTGGCTAATTTTTCTTTTTTTTTTTTTTTTAGAGATGGGGTCTTGCTATGTTTTCCAGGATGATCTTGAACTCCTGCTCTCAAGTGATCCCCCTGCCTGGCCTCCCAAAGTGCTGGGATTACAGGTATGAGCCAGTGCACCTGACCCATATCTTTTTGGTTATGGATAACTTATTTCTTCTTAGTACTTAATAGTATTTCATTATAAGAAAGTACTACAGTTTGCTTATCCATTGGCCTATTGTGGGCATCTTGGATGCGTCCAGTTTGGGGCAGTTGTAAGTAAAGCTGCAATGAACAATTGAATTATAGTGTTTTGAGTGGACATAACTTTCAAGTCAATTGGGTAAATACATGAGAGCATGATTGTTGGTAATCCTAGCACTCTGGGATGCTGAGGCAGGTAGATGACCTGAGTTCAGGAGTTTGAGATCAGCCTGGGCAACAGTGAGACCCTGTCTCTAAAAATAGTCAGGTGTTGTGGCAGGAGCCTGTAGTCCCAACTACTTGGGAGGCTGAGGCAAGAGAATCGCTTGAGTCCAAGAGTTTGAGGTTGCTGTAAACTATGATGCCACTGCACTCTACTGCGGGTAAGAGTCAGACTCTGTCCCCCCTAAAAAGCACAATTACTGGATTGTATTGTAAAATTGTTTAGTTTCCTATTCATTTAAAAAAAATTTCAGAATATGAGGGTACAAATGATTAAGATGCAATGTTTGCCTTTGTTAGTTAAGGCCCCTAGTTGTGCCCCTCACCCAGGTGTGCCACAGACTCTTACATTGCGTCTATTAGGGGAGAACACATCAATCCTTCTCCCTCTTTCCCTCTCTCCCCCCAGTTTAAATTAAGTTGAGCTTTTCTCTTTTATGTACTTGTTTGTCTACTGACTTCATATTAAGTACACAGGATACTTGCTTTTACATTCTTTACTAAGAGAATGTTCTCTAACTCTATTAGGTTAATACAAAAGATGTAAAGTCTCCATCTTTTTTTATCTTTTCAATGTTAAAAATTATTTTATTTATGTTTGAATAGGTTACACAAGTATAGGGTATCAAATAACACTCCAGTTTCACCTGATTTCCCTTCTTCAAAGGCAGCATCTGTTCTATGTCTTGTGATACTTTTAGGTGCTAGAAGAAATTATTCCAAACTTTCAAATAAAGCAAGAAGAGGGCTACATGCCTTTCAAAGTCATACTGAGGTACTAAGCAAGAAGCTTACTCATGCATTCACTAATTCACTAGGGCAGTGGTTCTCAGAGTGTAGTATGTGGTCTCTAGGGGGAGGGGGTTCTGTCCTCTAAGGCCAAAATAACAATAGTATTTAGTTACTTGCTTTTTTACTATGTTGGCATTTGCAACAATGGTGTAATAGAAATGATGGGTAGAACTCCAAGTGTCTTAGCAGGAATCAAGGAAGTAGCACTATCCGTTTGTCAGGACTACTATCACAAAGTACCACAGATTGGGTGACTCAAACAACACACATGTATTTTTTCATAGTTCTGGAGGCCAGAAATCCTGCATCAAAAAGGAGTCAGTATCTGGTGAAGGCTCTCTTCCTGGCTAGTAGCAATGTCATTATGTTGTCACGTGACCTTTGTTCTACGCGTGGGCAGAGCAAGATCCTAGTGTCTCCTCTTCTCGGAAGGTTACTAGTTTTATTAGGTCAGGGCCACACTTGTGTCTTCTCAAGGTCCTCCTACTCACCATTTTGACTCCAAATACAGTCACTTTAAGGATTAGGGATTAAACATACAAATTTTGTAGGGGGCACATTTAGTCCATAATAGATGGACCAAACTCTACTAGCCAGCATTGTAGTCTTCACTACTTTACATTTATAGTTTTAAAATTGCCAGCTTCATTTAATAATGCTTCTGTGTTAAAATTATAACTTTTATTAAAAGTTGACACCTGAGAACAAGTCTTTTTAATATTCTGTATGATTAAAAGACAAGTACCCATAAGATATTTTTGCTTCATACTAAAGAATGGTTGCTTGCAAAGCACTTGTGCAATTAAACTGCCAGTTGAGCTGAACCTCTTTTCATGAAGCACCGTTTTTACCTTGAATGATGGAATGAAGGGAACCTGTTACTTCAAGGAAAAGAGTTGATAACATCTATTGTCAATAATAAAGTTCACAACTTTAAGGTAAAATTAGAATTTCAAAAAGCCCCTATCTAGCCTCCATAAGCTTAACAGTTCTCAATAATTAAAGACTTCTCTGGTGAGTTTACCAGTGATTTTAATAAATGTGATTTTTCTTTTCTTTTTTTTGAGACAGAGTCTCACTATGTCACCCTCAGTAACGTGCCGTGGTGTCACAGCTCACAGCAAGCTCAAACTCTTGGGCTTACATGATTCTCCTGCCGCAGCCTCCCAAGTAGCTGAGACTACAGGCTTCCACCACAACACCTGGCTATTTTGTTGTTGCAGTTGTCATTTCTGTTTAGCTGACCTGGGCTGACTTCGAACCCGCCACTCTTGGTGTATGTGGCTGGCCCCATAACCACTGTGCTATGGGAGCTGAGCCAATAAATGTAATTTTTCAATACTGTTTAACGAAACGAGCAAACATTTGGAAAGAGCTGCATAACACAGTGGACTAACAATTTCAAATGATTAATGCGTAATAGTACAAAATTATGTATTTATGTAAAGATGTATTCAAAGTGGATGATAGATCAATGGGTATTAAAGTAGGAACAGTTTATAGATAGGGTTTTAGATTCTATATTGCAGGCAATCTTTAAGAAACTATCACCTGGGGAGTGATGCCTGTGGCTCAGTGGGTAGGGTGCCAGCCCCATATACTAAGGGTGACAGGTTCAAACCTGGCCCTGGCGAAACTGCAATTAAAAAAACAGCTGAGCGTTGTGGCGGTGCCTGTAGTCCCTGCTACTTAGGAGGCTGAGGCAAGAGAATCGCCTAAGCCCAAGTTAGGGCTTTTAGGTTGCTGTGAGCTGATGCCATTGCACTCTACCTAGGGTGACAAAGTGAGACTCTGTCTCAAAAATAAAAAAAAAAAAGAGAGAGAGAGAGAGAGAAAGAAAAGAAAGAAAGAAAGAAACTACCACCTGTAGAATTATAATGTAGCTTTTTTTTTTTTTTTTGGAGACAGAGTGTTACTATGTTGTTCTGGGTGTCACAGCTCACAGCAACCTCAAACTCTTGGGCGTAAGTGATTCTCTTGCCTCAGCCTCCCAAGTAGCTGGGACTATAGGCGCCGCCACAATGCCTGGCTATTTTTTGGTTGTAGTTGTCCTTGTTTGGCAGACCTGGGCTGGGTTTGAACCCGCTAGCTCTGGTGTATGTGGCTGGCATCCTAGCCGCTGAGCTACAGGTGCCAAGCCAAATTTTAATGTAGTTTTAAAGGTGAATACCTACATTTACTGGAAAAGACAAAACACTCTTTTCATTTGTATGAGATTGGATTTTTTCATATACTTCATTCAAAACAATATATTGCAATGCAATGAATGCAGAAGCAGATATGAGAATCTTGCCTTCTATAAAGCCAGAAATTAAAGAGATTTACAAAAATGTAAAAGTATGCTACTCTTCTCACCAAACTTTCATTGCTTTGAAGAGTATTTTTCATAAAAGTATGTTAACACAGAAGTGTTTTATAGTTTTTTTGTTGTTGTTGTTGAGATAGAGTCTCACTGTCACCCTTGGAAGAGTGCCTTGGCATCACAGCTCACAGCAACCTAAAACTCTTGGGCTTAAGTGATTCTTTTGCCTTAGCCTCCCAAGTAGCTGGGACTACAGGTGCCTGCCACAATGCCTGGCTATTTGTTGTTGCAGTTGTCATTGTTGTTTAGCTGGCCAGAGCTGGGTTTGAACCCGCCAGTCTTGATGTATGTGGCTGGCGCCGTAACCACTGTGCTATGGGGCGTGGAGCCAAGTTATGTAAAAATGAATAAATATTTTAAATTTTTCTAAGTTTTAATTTCTAACATAGTGAATATTGATAAACATAACTCACATAAACAAAATTTCTTTGGAGTGTTCAACAGATTTTTTTTTTTTTTTTGCAGTTTTTTTTCCCAGGGCTGGGTTTCAACCTGCCACCTCCGGTATATGGGGCCAGCAACCTACTCCTTTGAGCCACAGGCGCCCCCTGTGTTCAACAAATTTTAAGAGCATCAACAGTTCCTAAGTAGAAGTTTCAGAACCACTGTTCTGGGGCAATTTACCAGAGTTTGATTTTGTTTACAATTCATTATATCCCATACACCATGAAGATACCTCAACTTGGCCATTTTAGTCCACTAAAGGTGCAAATTATTTCTATTCAATAGAAAAGATAACCTACAGTTTTACCATCCTTGCAGAACACCATGCGGCTTTATATCCTACCTAACAATCTTACGTTAATGTTTTCTCAAAATGTTTATGAATACTCAGTTTCTCAAAATGCTCTTTGAACCAACATTACCAAATCACTGGTTCCTCCATCAATTAATTTGTTGAGCAAATCTTGGACAGGTGTCCATTATATATTTGTGTGTGTCAAGTTTTTCAAGACTCTACTTTAGAAACTAATGACATGTGTACGACGTGTAGACGTGTATATATACTACATACAAACACGTATATATTTAACAGGGACGGCATACCAGATTTCCTATTCTGCACTTAACTCTTTCCATTTAACATACGTTTCTTCCTTTTACTTGCCACCTTTCATTTCTTCTGATGCAGTGTCTTGAGTTTCATTCACAGCTGTAATTAATAAGTGTACGCGTTTTCCCTTTCCTGGCCCACTAACGAAAGCTTACCACAGCGGTTACGGCGCCAGCCACATACACCTAGGTTGGTGGGTTCGAACCCGGCTGGGCCAATTAAAGCAACAATGACAACTGCAACAACTACAAAAAAAAAGCCAGAGTCGTGGCGGGCGCCTGTGGTCCCAGCTACTTGGGAGGCTGAGGCAAGAGAATCGCTTAAGCCCAAGACTTTGAGGTTGCTGTGAGCTGTGACGCAACAGCACTCTACCAAGGGCGACAGAATGAGACTCTATCTCAAACAAATAAACAAAAAGAGCTCACCGCAGCCGCAGTAACTACGGGCACCAGATAACCGGAAACACGCCAGGCTCCACAGACCACGTGGTCAAGTGACGCTTCCCTCACCCAAACTCTTCCGCCCGCTTCAAACAAGGAGGCCAGGCTCCCCTCTGCGCCGCAGACGCTGGTCTCCTGGCGCGTAGGGATCTCGTTGCGAGCCACACTGGGCTCTTTTACCGAGAGCTGCGGGAGTGGAAAGGCGAGCGAGGCAGCAGGGTCCGGAGATAACAGCGGAGGGCCACTGAGCGTAAAGAGCGCGGGCAGGAAGTTCCGCGGCCGCGCCTTCCGGCGGAGCCATTGGCCGGGCACGCCGGAAGTGGCCCATTGGCCGGTCTGAGGCGGCCGGGGCGCTCGGGTTCGAGCTTGGGGCAGGCAGCGAAATGGAGCCGGGGGCAGCTGAGTTGTATGACCAGGCTCTGCTAGGCATCTTGCAGCACGTGGGCAATGTCCAGGACTTCCTGCGCGTGCTTTTCGGTTTCCTCTACCGCAAGACTGATTTCTATCGCCTGCTGCGCCACCCGTCGGACCGCATGGGCTTCCCGCCCGGGGCCGCGCAGGCCTTAGTGCTGCAGGTGAGGCGGGCGGGCCAGCCGTCTAGGGAACCGCCGCCCTGGGCCTGCCCCCGACTCCAGGCCCCAGCGCGGCCGCTCCTCCAATTCTCTCAGCCTGTTCACTTCTTTTCCTGGGGCCCTTTGAACATGGCTTTAGTATTTGAAGCGCAGATCGGATGTCAGGTTATTCTGCAGAGGGAGCAGCCGAGGCCTGCCCAGGACGTCTTCAGGTGTCAGAATTAGTAATCCCCGGTTGAGGGCTCTGCTCGGCGTCCCTCGCGCATACCCCTCACAGTGCTGGGAGCTCCCAGTCAGTAAAATCCGTGCAGGCCACACGAGAGGACGGCTGTTCACAACAGAATCCTGCACGCCCCTGGAACTAGCAAACTCTGGAGGTGGTAGGGATGTCACTGGCTTTTTGTTGATCAGCGGGTGTGGCCGCTGGTTTGAAATGTAACTTCCCAGGTGGTAGACAATCATTGTAGTGATTATTAAGTTTTCATTTGGACTTAAATACATCCCAGGTTAAATGTATTGTACGCTTGAAGCGCTGTTAATAGTCATTCAGTGAAGTTGACTGGGCACTTTGAGTGTATTAGTAAGCAAGCGTTTGCTGAATGTAGTTTAACACTGTCACCTGCCCCGAGCACTGGTGATGTGGGTATTTAAGTACTGGTCTCCTTGTGACGCTTAACAGTTGAGAGAAAACACGCAAAGTAATAGAGAACTCTGCAAGGCCAATTATGTGATGGAGCCTGTTTAGAAGGAAAGGAATACGGTGGTTGAGAAATAAAGACAGTTTTGTAGGTGGGACTTTTGATGAGATTGACAAAAAAGTATTCCGCCAAGCACACTGAGTCGGTTGGTAGAAACCAATGAAGATAGAGATTCTGATACCTCATACAATTCTCTACAACTTTACAGTTTATAAAGTGCTTCAAATGTTACCTCCTAAAGTCTTACTGTAGGCTACAGGTTGATCAGGGGAAACCAAAGTTTAGAATGTCTCCTTAGGAGTTTTCTTTTTCTGCCCTGATTTGATGGCTGTGCTGAAATTAGGGAGAGGTTTGGATGGGAGTGTTGAGTTTCACCATTCTGGAACTTGAAAGCTTTCCCCTGTTTTTTTTGAGCACTGACTTTTAGGGTGAGACTTCTCATGCTTTTCCTACTGTTTGAAAGTGCTTGCATGGGCTAGATGTACAGCTGGAAGAACCATCAGCAAGAGCAAGTGAAAATTACATTCCATTTCATAATATATTAGCATGTTTTAAGACAAAGTTTAGAATGGCATGCCATTTATTGTTTGATAAGTCTATTTCATCTGAAGTCAAATTTGAAAGTGTCTCTTAGTAGAAGTCCTCAGCATGAGAATTGAGAAAGCTGGCTATATTTTATTTCTTATGAAACTTACTGGGAAATCTTGGGGAGTCACTTCATCTCTTGTCAACTGAGAAAGTTAACTGGAGGTCGCAGATTGGAATGTCTTTTCCTGTTCTGAGATTCTATGACTCTAGAATAAGCACTGAGAACATGCAGAAGTTGTGGTTTCTGTAGTTACGTGAGGTGCCTTCCTGGTGGTGTGGATAGACAAGTCAGAGCAGGTTGGATGTACTGAGTGGGTAGAGGCAGTGGACATAGTGAGGACCATCCTGGGTGGGTCCTTTGTTAGAAGTCCCATTGTAGGCACATAGCGGAGAATCCTTGTTGTTGATTTGTATTTGTGGAGTTAAGATGAAGATCTGGGGCAACAGGAGCAGGAGTGTCTCTAAGGGCAAAGGACCCAAAGTGTCAGAAATATGGGTGCTAGAAGTGACTCAGGGCTTCTGATTATCTGCAGAAGTATAAATGGGCCTGATATTGTTTCCAGTTTTTAACCTTTTAGGATTTTATTAATTTTCCTCTGCCTACATCATCTCCTTGGTGCTTTCTGTCTAATTTTTTATTTTACTCTTTTGGTGGCAAGATCTTGGTAAAGTTACTTATAATCTCTTCAAGTTTTATTTTTCCTTATCTTTGAAATGTTGATGCTGTCATCTTCCCAGGATTTTTAATAGAATGTTTGTATGAACATTTGACACAGTTCATGTGTTAGCACCCTTTTGTTCCATCTTCCTGTGCAGCCCACCAAACATTGTTACTTGATAACTGCATTCTAGCCATTTGGAATCTGATTTCCCTGCTGGTTTCCCAGATGAATCTCTCAGTTTTCCTCCCTAGCTATTGCAGGAGCTGTTGCTTTTTGTTGATGAGCCTATTCTTGGAGCTGTAGCATTTTCTCCAGGGTTCCCTATGGAAGAAGTGCCTCTCATTTAAGTTCTAATTGAGATCCTCTTTGCTCCAAGAAGGCTCCTTATATTTCTTTTATTGGAAATGTTTATTACCATCCACAATCTTGACAGGGCATCGAAGGATCCATCATATCCCTCTTATAAGAGAGTTGTCATGTGTGGGTCTGTCTTTACTGTACTTTTTTGGTAAGGAGGTCTTAGCTCCTTCATCAGTGTGAGTATGTTCCAAAAAAGGTAAAGGACTTATCTACATATTTTGCATTCTTAGAAGGCAGGAGCCATCACTTTGTGTGTTCCTTGCACATTGTAGGCACATAGTGGATGTTTTATTGAAATGAATGCGAGGCCTTCTTTCAGCCCTTGCTATTCAGTGAAACATAGTAGCAGTCCAATAAGCCTGGTGCATTTTGTGGATTAAAGTTCAACATGTTTTTCTTTTTTTGAGACAGAGTTTCACTTTGTCGCCTTCAGTAGAGTGCTGTGGCTTCACAGCTCACAGCAACCTCAAACTCTTGGGCTTAAGCAATTCTCTTGCCTCAGCCTCCCAAGTAGCTGAGACTACAGGCGCCCACCACAATGGCCAGCTATTTTTACTTTTTGGTTATAGCTGTCATTATTGTTTGGCAGGCCCGGGCTGGATTTGAACCCATCAGCTCTGGTGTATTTGGCTGATGCCCTAGCTGCTGAGCTACAGGCACTTAGCCTAAAGTTCAACATTTTCATCTTTAATTTGTGAATCTGAATTTTTGGTGCTTTTATAGCCTACAGTGTCAGAACAGAGTGTTCTTTGCATTGTGAACAAGACTGTTAGGGGTCTGTAAGAACAATGACAGCTGAGATAACCTGGCCGCTCATAAGCATCCTTGAGGTATTGTACATATTGTTATTAACCTTGGCTTGTCAATTTTTGATTTTATTGATTTTTTGGAACCTTCCTCTTAGAGTGTTTTCTATAAGCTTTTGTTTAAATTGCAGTGCATTTCCATTTTGCCAATGGGAAAACTTTCTGGTCTACTGCTTTTTAGTTTTCTCCTTTACTAGATTTTGCTACATTTCTATAGAATGTGTAGCACATTGCTGGGCAGATGAACTGATTGCTGGATTGCTATGTGATTTTAGGTATTCAAAACCTTTGACCACATGGCCCGTCAGGATGATGAGAAGAGGAGGAAGGAACTTGAAGAGAAAATCAGAAGAAAGGAGGAAGAAGAGGCCAAAGCTGTGGCCACTGCAGCTGAGAAGGAGCTGGTCCCAGCACCAGTGCAGGAAATAGAGATCGACCCTACCACAGAATTGGATGGAGCTCTGGAAGTAAAGAAAGTGCAGCCCCCAGGCCCACCGGACACAGTGCAGGAGATTGCCAATGGCTCAGATGAGGCGGAAGCTCTAGGAGCAGTGGCTGATGCTCGTGAAGTCCCTAGGGAACCCCCAGCTCTTCCTAGGTAGGAATTCTTATTTTACTGCGTCCTTCTTTCTTGCCTGACATCTGGTGGTTAGGTTTGTCAATAAGTTATTCTTATTTTGTAACACACCAATTCTTTATCTCAGCATATATTTAGCTCTTCATATTTGCAAACTCCATTACAGTCCTTCAGTAGCATAGGATGAGAGGTGATTTAGCTGCTTTAGTCATCTTTATTTTGCTTCTTTATAAGGTATGGTAATAATCTGTTGACAGTTATACAACCAATTAAGAGCCAGAGCCAAAATTAGAGTACTTGGCCCACCTTCTACTTTGTGTAGAGAAGCTTAGCCTCAGTGTCTAGATTCTTTGTGTTTTTCTCCCTGCCGGGAGTACTGCTGGAATGTGCCCACAATGCCTGAGATATAATGCACACCAGTCCGTTATATGAATGTGAATGGATTATATGTGAATGGATTCACATCCTGGCTTTACCACTTTCTGAATGTATTACCTTGGGCAATCAATATAACCTTTCTTTATGTTTTCTTGGTTTCCTACTGTGCCTTTTCTATCTGCCTTATTGGGCTATTATAAATTTTAAATGAGCCAATGGTCAAGTAGCTAATGAGTGGTTGAGCTTGAATATGACACAAAGGTTCCCTGAATGAAGCCTTGTTCTATACTTGTACTCACTTTTCAGGAGTTACGTTTCCTGGGTACTCTAAAATTAGGTTAGACAGTCTCCTGCAGCCTGAGTAAGAGAAACTGATACCTTCTTGTACAGGAATTGTGTGGCATTATCTGCCGAATAGCTGTCATCCTCTGGCCCGCTTTGTTTTTAGGAAAATCTACTCTTCTCTTTGCAGGACTTCTTCCCTCACTACCTTGACTGCTCTTTTATTCTCACTCTTGCATGCTTTCTCTAACCTGTTTGGAGGGAGTTTTTGAATTTTTGAATTTATTTTCTAGTTAATGAAGCAAAGTGAATAACTTGGAATGACTTATAAAATATGGAGGAAGAGAAAATAAGTTTTGTAAAGATAGGTTGGGGCAAGACTGCAAAGTCTTAATTAAAGGCCAAGTGAAACAATGGGTTTCAGAGAAAACAGTTGTAAGGTGGGTGAACCAAGTTGGTGGAGAAGGGGAGCAGGTCTTGAGTATGGATCTCTGATTGAGAAGGGACAAAATGAGGGTTTAGAGTCTGGGTAGAGATCTGTTATTTCGCTTTAGCTTGAAGAACTTCCCTTAATATTTCTTTTAGTGCCTGTCTGCTGGTAATGAATTCTTTCAGCTTTTGTTTTCCGAAAATGTCTTTATTTCTCCTTCCAATTATGAGGATACTTTTTGCTGAATATAGAGTGGCGTTAACAGCTCACAGCAACCTTCAACTCCTGGGCTTAAGCGATTCTCTTGCCTCAGCCTCCCAAGTTTAGCTGGGACTACAGGCACCCACCACAATGCCTGGGTATTTTTTGGTTGTAGTTGTCATTGTTGTTTGGCAGGCCTGGGCTGGATTGGAACCAGCCAGCACTGGTGTATGTGCCTGGCGCCTTAGCCTCTTGAACTATAGGCACCAAGCCAAGTTTGATACTTTTTTTCTTTCAGCATTTTAAAGAGTATCATTCTGTTGTTTTCTGGCTTGCTTTGTTTCTGATGAGAAGTAATTGGACATTCTTTGTTCCCTGTATGTGATATATCCACATTCCTCACCCTTCAGTTGCTTTTTTTTTTTTTTTCTTGAGACAAGAGTCTAACTATGTCCCCCTTCATAGAGTGCTGTGGTGTCACAGCTCACCACAACCTCGAAGTCTTGGGCTTAAACGATTCTCTTGCCTCAGCCTCCCAAGGAGCTGGGAATACAGGTGCTTGCCACAACGCCCAGCTGTTTTTTTGCTGTTGTTACAGTTGTCCTTTGTTTAGCAGGCCCCAGCTGGGTTTGAACCTGCCAGCCTTGGTATATGTGGCCAGCGCCCTACTCACTGAGCTATGGGCGCTGAGCCACCCTCCGTTACTTTTAAGATATTTTGTTTAGGCTCAGCACCTGTGGCTCAAGTGGCTAATGTTGCACGTGAAAGTCTCCCAAATGATCGGTGACGCTGAGGAATGAGTCCTGCAATGAAATAGTCTGAGTAATAAGGAGGACCACTTACACTCTCATGGCAAATGGCAGTCTTTATGTCTTCCACCATAGCTTATATAGGCACATAATTTACTCAATAAACATATGACTTAAACCTGGTCCCAGGCCTTTTGCTGCCTGGTACTTACAGCCCTATGGATAAATCGGATTAACTGATAACCACTTTACTAACATTATATAAAGTTATCCTTACGGGCTAAGGTTTAACCGGCTTGATAACTACTTCATTAAAGTAATTCTTATGTTAAGTAATCAAAAACAAAACCACAAAACAAGGTTTTGGGGAAATAAGCAGTTTAAATGCTTGATCCTTTAACAGACCATTTGGAGGCAGTTAATCATCTTAAGGGAGTAGCTTGGAAAATCCTGAGATATACAGGTATTTGTTTGCATACCTGTCTCCACGAAGCTCTGCCCTAAATCACTTTTTCATGATTAGGTTCTAAGCCACATAAGGAGTTCTATCCAGGAGTTTTTCCTTTCTAACTTACAAAAGACTTTAAACTTGCCTTCACAAAATGGAACCATTTTAAGGTTTACTTAAAGGCTTTTTGCCTATAGCTAAGGCGCCAGCCACATACACCTGAGCTGGAGGGTTCAAATCCAGCCCAGACCTGACAAACAACAATGATGGCTGCAACCAAAAAAAAAAAAAAAAAATAGCCAGATGTTGAGGCAGGCATCTCTAATCCCAGCTGCTTGGGAGGCGGAGGCAGGAGAATTGCTTGAGCCCAGGAGTTGGAGGTTGCTATGAGCTGTGATGCCATAGCACTCTACCCAGGGCGACAGCTTGAGGCTCTGTCTCAAAAAAAAAAAAAAAAAAAGTTATTTCGTTTATCATTAGTTTTAACAATTTGTTTATAATTTGCTCTGGCGTGGTTTTCTTTTTCTTTTTTTGAGACAGCGCCTCAAGCTGTCACCCTGGATAGAGTGCTGTGGCATCACAGCTCACAGCAACCTCCAATTCCTGGGCTCAAGTGAGTCTCTTGCCTCTGCCTCCCAAGTAGCTGGGACTACAGGTGCCTGCCACAGCGCCTGGCCATTTTTTGGTTGCAGCCATCATTGTTGTTTAGCGGTCCAGGCTGGATTCGAACCTGGTGTGGTTTTCTTTGTTTTTATCCTGCTTAGGGACGGTTGAGCTTTTCCAGGCTCTCTCCTAATCTTTGGCCTTAGATCTCTTTTCTCTTTGTGTTTTCTTTAAAGTAGTTTCTGTTGCCCTGTCTTTAGGTTTATAGTCTTTTCTCCTTTAGCATCTAATCTTTAGTTAAACTCATCTAGTAAAGTTTTTATTTCAGATATTTTAATTTTTTAATTTTTAATTTTATTAAGGCAGGTTCTCACTCTGTTGCCTAGGTGGAGTGTAGTGGCCTCATCACAGCTCACTGCAATTTTGAACTCCTGGGGTCAAGCTATCCTCATGCCTCAGCCTCCTGAGTGCTGGGACTATGGGTGTGCACCATCACGTCTAGCTATTTTTTCCTGTTTAGTAGAGACAGGGACTCCCTTTTGTTTGTTTGTTTGTTTTTGAGGCAGAGTTTCACTATGTCACCCTCAGTAGAGTGCCATGGCGTCTTAGCCCACAACAACCTCAAACTCTCGGGCTTACGTGATTCTCCCAAGTAGCTGGGACTAGAGGTGCCCACACAATGCCCGGCTATTTTTTTGTTGTTGTTGTAGTTGTCATTGTTGTTTAGCAGGCCCAGGCCAAGTTTGAACTTGCCAGCCCCAATGTATGTGGTTGGTGCCCTAACCCCTGAGCAACAGGCACCAAGCCTAGATTTTGCTTTACTCCTTGAAAATTGTTCAGTTTTGCCTGCAGGCAACTAATTTATTTGCAGATCAGCATGATCTTTTAGAAGCTTTTTTTTTTTTTTTAGCTTTGTTAAAGTGTTTTAGGATACCTTTATTCTAGGACTACTTTATTCTTACTTCTAAGATAGGGGCATCTTTGGGGTCTCTCGTGAATGTTCTAGCTGGTTAATGAAGTCTTTCCATTCTTGCTGTTTGAAAGTTAAGCATTTCCCAGTCTTGTGTGAGTGGTACGAATTGTTGAAGTCAATTACCCAGGAGTTCTCCTTCCTGTCTCATGGAGTCACACTTTACACATGCAGTTTAATGTTTAGTCAGTGATTTAAGGGGACCCTATCAATTTTCTGGGGTTCTTTATACACGTACCTATTTACTAGTAATATTTATATAAAATAATCAGATATAAGAATGAAGATTGAATACATAAAGGTGTTTGTCTCAGTCTGCTATAAGAAAAAACTGTAGCAAAAAAATAAATATTTGTTGAATGACAAAAAAACAAAAGAAAAAACTGTAGCCTGGTGGGTTATAGACAACAGAAATTTATTGCTTATGGTTTGGGAGGCCGGAGGTCCAAGATCAAATTTTTGGTAGATGCAGTGTCTGGTAAAGGCCCACTTTCTGGTTTGTAGGATGGCTGGTTATGTCTTCATATGGTGGAAAGGGTGAGCTCTCTGGAGTCTCTTCTATAAAGATGCTAGTACTATCATATTGGGGTTAAGATTTAACATGAATTTGGGGACACAAACAATTTATATAGCATTGTTCATTTGAGTTTTATTTATTCCAGCGCTATTTATGTCAAAAAATTGTGAAATGATGCTGAATTTTTATAGTAAGTAAATAAATACATTTATAAAATGTTTTTATTTTGCTTTTTTTTTTTCTTTTAGAGATAGCGTCTTATCATCACTCAGGCTGGAGTATAGTGGTGTGATTGTGGCTTACTGCAGCCTTGAATTCCTGGACTTAAGTGAAGTGTCACCCATGCCTCAGCTTTCTGATTAGCTGAGACTACAGGTGTGTGTCACCACATTTGGCTATTTAAAAAATTTTTGTAGAGATGGGGTCTTGCTATGTTACCCAGGCTGGTCTCAAACTCCTGGCCTTAGGTCATCCTCCTGCTTTGGTCTCTCACAGTGCTGGGATTATAGGCATAAGCTACCACACCCTTATAGAATGTTTTTAAAGATTATTGTCTTGGGTAGTGTGGTGGTCATTTTGCTTAGGCTGTAGTTCCCAGTTATTCAAACATTCACTCATCTGGGTATTGCTGTCAAGGTATTCTGTAGATGTTATCAAAGTTATAGTCAGTTGACTGACTGTAGATGTTATCAAAGTTATAGTCAGTTGACTTTGAATAAGGGCGATTATCCTAGGTGATCTGAGTAGGCCTGAAGAGCAGAGCAAAGGCTCCCCTGAAGTAGAAGAATTTCCTCCTGTGGACAGTAGCTGCCTTTAGTTTCTGGAGAGTTCCACAGTGGCTACCCTTGTGGATTTTGAATTGATCTGGCTAGCCTCCACAATCACATAAGCCAATTCTTTGGAATAAATCTCTTATTAAATACAGGCATCCCCTGGCATCCAGGACCACCTATGGATAGCAAAATGCACATTTGCTCAGATCCCTTATATAAAATGGTATAGTATTTGCATGTGACATAATTATATCCCCCCATATACTTTATCATATCTAGGTTACTTATAATCCCCGATACAATCTAAATGCTATGCAAAGAGTTGTTAAACTGCATTGTATAGAGAATAGTGACAAGAAAAAGTGGGTCATACTCTGTATTGGTGAAACCATCCATTTTGGGGGGAATATTTTCAATTTACTGTTGATTGAATACACGGAGGCAGAACCCATGGATGCAGAACTTATGGATATTGAGGGCTGACTGTATCTCTTGCTCAGTCTGTTTCTTTGGTTGAACCTTGACTCATACAGATATTTTTATGATGTAAGGTTAAATCAGAAGAGGAAGATTCCAACTGTACAATCTAATACTGAATTTGGAAAACATTTAAAATTATATGCCAAGAAAAGGCCTAGAAGGAAATAAATGATCAGTAATGGTAATCACAGTGCTGGAATTCTGATTGTTACTCATTTTTATCTTTGTCCATTGCTGTGTTTTCTGTTTTCCCTTCGATGTGTGTGTCCATCCATTCATCCATCTGTCACCTGGGCTAGAGTACAGTGGCGGTATTATAGCTCACAGAAACCTCAGACTTCTAGGCTCAAGTGAGCCTCCTGCCTCACTCAGCCCCCTTTGCTACTTTTTTTATTTTTATTTTTGTACATACAGGCTCTCTCTTTGTTGCTTAGGCTGGTCTCAAACTCCTGGCCTCAAGCAGTCCTCTCAGTCTCCCAAAGTGCTAAGATTACAGGTGTGAGCAACCGCACCTGGCCTATTTTCCAATTTTTCTATAATTAGCATACAGTTTATTTCATTAATTGTTTTGCATTCCTTTTGTAATTTCTAAAGAATTTTAAAAGGGCATTTATTTTTGATTCTGAGTAATAGACTGGAACAGCTATCTTCTCTCTTGCAGAGACCCTAATTTTTAAATTCTTGAACTAAGGAGTTGTTTTGGATTAGAATTAATAGTCATTTTCTTTTGTGAGTTATACCCTAGTACTAAGTATAGAGTACTGACTTGGATGGGTTTTAGGACAAGCTAACCTTTCTACTTTGTAGCTGTTTTAGTCTGTTTAGTGTTGCTGTAAAGCAATACTGGAGCCTGGGTAATTTATAAAGAAAAGAGGTTTATTTGGCTCATGGTTCCACAAACTGTACAAAAAGCATGCTGCTTTCTTCTCATCTCTGTCTTTAGTACTGGGACTGGGTGTCTTTTTGTTCCTTGGTTGATGGACAGAGTGCTCCCATGCTGTTGGCATGGAATGGGCAGTGCCATGGGCCCTTGTCCAACAGGCTATCCCTCCTGCGCTACACAGGGAAGCAGAGTACAGCCAGGGAAGAGACTATCATGGAACTGCTTGACAAGCCTGGTAGAACATGAGGAAACTGTTCAGTATATTCTCTTGCTTTGGGTGGATACTTTGCAGTTTTTAGAGTTGTCCAAAGTAAAGACTTTGTAAAAAAGTATTGTTTTGAGTGTCAGTGTTTATGTCATACTTGACAGGGTGATCAGTGCTTGTAGACTTAATTAGAACTGTGGAAGGAGTAAGGGGTAAGACTTCTGTAACATCTTAAGTTGTCCTCACTAATCTTGGACTCCATTGTAGAAGTTTGGTGTTGGTTTCCTTGGCATAGGCTGTCAGGTCGTGGCAGTAGGGTTTGGTGTTGGTTTCCTTGGCATAGGCTGTCAGGTGTCAGCAGTCATTGCACCTGCAGTTCTGGCTCTCAACCTGCAGGTGTTGCTGTAGGCGGTGGGATGATGACTGCATTTGGTGGTGCAGAGATGCTGACAAAAATCTCTAAAAGGGTTCTGGGCTATTCCTTTTGTAAATCACACAGAATTCTTTAAAAAAGAAAAAGGGAAAAAAGTAGCACTAAGAATATCAGTAATTGCTTGGAAACTATTGTCTTTATCCTCAGTGCTTTGACTGGGTCTCTTTTTGTTCCTTGGCTGATGGACAGGGGGCTCCCATGCTGTTGGTGTGGAATGAGCAATGCTTTGGGCCCTTGTCTAATCAGGCTATCCCTCCTGCTCTGGATAGGGAAGCAGAGTACAGCTAGGGAAGAGATTATCATGGAACTGGTTGACAAATCTGGTACCTGAGGAAACTGTTCAGTATATTCTCTAGTTTTGGGTGGCATGGCCTTTGTTCCAGGACCTGCGTGCTTCTTGGGAAGGGAACGACATCATTTGGAAGAGATGTTTCAGTAATAGTGTCCATGTCAGACACTGAAGCTTCATTAGGTTTTTCCTCCTGACTCAGCCTCCCTAGGTGTGGGCGCTTTTCATTTTCCTTGACACTCTTGTCCATTTCCACCTAGTCTCAAAGTCTTCTCAGTACTCTGTCCCTCTACTCTCCCAGCAGGTAACTTGTGCCTCCTTCAAGCGTACACTTCCATTTTCACCTTGTTTCTTTTAAAAAAGTTTTTTTTCCCAGTTTTTGGCCAGGCCAGGTTTGAACCCACCACCTCCAGCATATGGGGCCAGCGCCCTACTCCTTTGAGCCACAGGCGCCACCCATTCACCTTGTTTCTTTATGGCTGGCTCTTCCTGCATTGTCAGTTATTGGAAGCAGCGATTTACTCAGCTTCTGTTATCTCCTAGCCCTGTGTGAGGTGATCACTGCGTGCTAGATTCCATTTCTTAGTGCCTCTTCTTTGCTTTTGCTTGCTATTTTAATCGGCTTGGGTGGCTTATAAACAACAGTTTATGTGCAGTTTTGAAGGTTGGAAGTCCAGTGTCTGGTGAGGGCCTACTCCTTGGTTCTTATATCCCTGTCATGCCAAGTCCTCACATCATGGAAGGGGCAAGGGCCTAGGAAGGGTATAGGTCACTAATAAAGCATTTATGCTCAAGATCTATTATCTCAAGGCCCCAAATATTGTCACCTTGGAGGTTAAGGTTTCAACATACGAGGGTGGCGTCTGTGGCTCAGTGAGTAGAATGCCAGCCCCATATACCAAGGGTGGTGAGCTCAAACCTGAACCCGGCCAAACTGCAACAAAAAATAGCCGGGTGTTGTGGTGGGAGCCTGTAGTCCCAGCTACTTGGAAGGCAGAGGCAAGAGAATCGCCTAAGCCCAAGAGCTGGAGGTTGCTGTGAGTGCGATGCTACAGCATTCTACTCTACCGAGGGTGACAAAGTGAGACTATATCTTAAAAAAAAAAAAAAAAAGGAGGTGGGGCAGTGCCTGTGGCTCAAACAGTAGGGCATGGGCCCCATATACCAGAGGTGGCGGATTCAAGCCCCGCCCCAGCCAAAACTGCAAAAAACAAACAAAAAAAAAGATTTCAACATATGGGTGGGAGACATAAAACATTTTCCTTTTTTTTTTTTTCTTTTTTGAGACAGTCTTTGTCACCCTCGGTAGAGTGCAGTGGCGTCTTAGCTCACAGCAACCTCAAACTCTTGGACTCAAGTGATTCTTTTGCCTCAGCCTTCCAAGTAGCTGGGCCTGCAGATGCCCACAACAATGTCTGGCTATTTTTAGAGATGAGGGTCTCACTCTGGCTTAGGCTGGTCTTGAACTCCTGAGCTCAAGCAGTCAACCTGCCTCGGCCTCCTAGAGTGCTAGGATTACAGGTGTGACCCACCACATCCAGCATAAACATTATTCTGTAGCACTAACCCCCTTATCATTATGTCTGTGGTCCTTATGTTCCTCAGCTGGACTGTCAGAACAAAAAGGTACCTGTACTCTGGAACTAGGACTTCTTTCTATGTGTAGTGCCTGAAAAAGTTGGGTTCCATGGTTTGTCTTTAGATTCTTCCTTTGCTAGTTGAGGCTTTCTTAGTTGTCTTTGTAGAGCCATGGGGGCAAAATCCGAGTGTCCACCCCATCTATCCACCGATAGGCTTTGGTGAGGATTGCATGAAATAAATCCTTAAGACCTTAGCATGATTCTGATAGAGTAAACAATCAAGCAAGTATAAGTTATTATTATTTCTCTTCAAAAAGAAAAATAATTTCATTTTTCTTTCTGATTATACTAAGTATATAATATTTAGAAAATAGAGACGAGTATATAAAGAAAGAAAAAAAAATCCACCACTTTGTATTAACTTTCTGGAATATTTTCTGTAATTTTTCTTAAGCACATAAACATGTGTGTGTGTGTATATAAATGTAACATGTATATGTATAAACATATCATATGTATAAACTTAATTACCCTGTGTCTTCTTTTTTTGCTGAACATTGTATCCTGAGCATTACCTGCATTCCTTTTGCTGATTTTGAATTCATGGTTGTACATTGCTTAGTGTTGTGTTCTTGAAGTTCCTCCTGTTCTTACACAAAGAGTATGCTGTGTATTATACACTGAGAGAGAATAAGGAGTAGAAAGCCAGGGGTTGAGAGATGTCAGTCTGTTTGCCTGGAGGTTGAGCCATCTGTGGATTACACCTCATCTTGTGTTATAGCTGCTATTCATTGACTGACCCTGAAACTGCTTCTCTAAGGAAGCTCGAGCATAAGAAGCCTCCAAAGGATTTGGTTTATGATTTAAATCACAAGTTAGGAAACCCTGATTTAGGTTGTTATGAGGACTTTTTCTTCCTTTCTGGGAAACAATGCATTTATATTTTTTATTTATTTTGCTTCACCCTTTTTTTTTTTTGGTTTTTGAAATAGCATCTCACTCACTCTGTTGCCTAGACTATAGTGCTGTGGCATCACCCTAGCTCACAGCAACTTCAAACTCCTAGGCTCAAGTGATCTTCCTGCTTAGCATCACAAATAAGTGGGACTATAGGCGCCTGCCACAAGGCGCAGCTAATTTTTCTATTTTTAGTAGAGCTGGGCTCTTGCTCTTGCCCAGGCTGATCTTGAGCTCCTGAGCTCAAGGGATCCGCCTGCTTTGGTCCCCCAGAGTTCTAGGACTACAAGAGTGAGCCACTGCTGCCTTGGCTTTACTTTTAGAAAGCAGTGCTTTGTTTTGACTTTGCTGGATATTGAAGATATGTATGAAAATTACCTGAATTCCTAATCTGTCAGAGTTGGAGGGGTCTAAGGGAGCATATGGGTTGAAAGAAAGGAAAAGGCATATTAGAATCACCTGGTGGAGGGGTTCTTCTGAAAAAATACATATTTCAAAATACTGAAAACCAAAGCCAATGATCTGCTTCCTCTTTTTTTTTTTTTTTTTTTTTTTTTTTGAGACAGCCGTCGTTGTTGTTTGGCGGGCCCAGGCTGGATTCGAACCCGCCAGCTCAGGTGTACATGGCTGGCACCTTAGCCCGTTGAGCCATAGGCGCCGAACCCCCTCTTTTTTTTTTTTAATAGAGACAGAGTCTTACTTTATTGCCCTCGGTAGAGTGCCATGGTTTCACACAGCTCACAGCAACCTCCAACTCCTGGGCTTAGGCGATTCTCTTGCCTTAGCCTCCCGAGTAGCTGGGACTACAGGCACCCACCACAATGCCTGGCTATTTTGTTTTGTTGTTGCAGTTCGGCCTGGGCTGGGTTCGAACCCACCACCCTTGGTATACGGGGCTGGCGTCTCACTCACTGAGCCACAGACACCTCCCCTTTTTTCTGTTTTTGAGACCGTTTTGCGTTGTCACCCTGGGTAGAATACACTGACATCATTGTAGCTTATTGCAACCTCAGACTCCTGGGCTTATGTAATCCTCCTGCCTCAGCCTCCTGAGTGGTTGGAACTGCAGGCATGTGCTATGAGACCTGGTAGTTTTTCTTTTTGTGTGTATGTAGAGACACGGTTTTACTCTTTCTCAGGCTAGTATTAAACTCCTGACTTCAACCCCAGAGTGCTATGATTATAGACCTGCTTCCTTTTTACAGATGCGGTCAGTGATTTGCTTAAAATCATAGTTAGAAGGTAAGGCCAGGAAGTTATTGGGGATTGAATCAGTACTACTTCAGTGTACGAAACATGGATTTATTTGCTTTGCTGTATACCAAAACAACTATTATCAGACTATCTTGAGAGATACTTTTAAAAACTAACCAACTTTTGGCTTGGTGCCTGTGGCTCAGGTGGCTAAGGTGCCAGCCACATACACCTGAGCTGGCGGGTTCAAATCCAGCCTAGGCCTGCCAAACAACAACGGCTGCAACCAAAAAATAGCCAGACATTGTGGCAGGCACCTGTAGTCCCAGCTACTTGGGAGGCAGAGGCAGGGGAATCGCTTGAGCCCATGAGTTGGAGGTTGCTGTGAGCTGTGATAACACAGCACTCTACCCAGGGTGACAGCTTGAGGCTCTGTCTCAAACAAACAAACAAAAAACTAACCAACTTTTAAACCAACTTCTATTGGAATATTTTTCTTTAGCAATAGTCACCCTTTTATGCTTTTTAAAAATATATATATATATATCAAAAAGGTAATATATGTACTTCACAAAAATTTATTAGGCAGAATTTAAAAAGCAAACCATAGTAGATGGAAGAATATGACTCCTCATGTGCTCCTTGCCAGATCCCAGCAACAGCCCACATCTCTCCCTCCTGTTTTATTTTGAAGTAAATTCTGTTTCATATCATTTTATGTGCAAATGTTCTCAGCCAGTGTTTCAACTTCCGATTTTCTCACAATGTCCTAATTTTTTTTTTAAAGAGGTTGTATGAATCAGAGTACAAATAAGGCTCCAAACACTCATGGCTTATAGTTGACCCTCTATTTCCTCTTTTTTTTTCTTTGAAATTTGTTTGTTGAAAGAAATCAGATTACATTTAAATTTCCCTGTGTCTGTTTTTTTTTTTTGAGACAGGGACTTGCTCTGTTGTCCAGTCTGGAGTATGGTAGCACAATCATAGTTCACTATAACCTCAAAATCCTGGGCTCAAGTGGTCCTTTTGCCTCAGAGTAGCTGGGACTGCAGGTGTGTGCCACCACACCTGCTAAATTTTTTTTTTTTTTTGAGACAGACTCTCACTATGTCACCCTCGGTAGAGTGCTATGACATCACAGCTCACAGCAACCTCAAACTCTTGGGCTTAAGTGATTCTCCTATCTCAGCCACCTGAATAGCTGGGACTACAGGCACCCACCAGAATGCCCAGCTGTTTTTTGGTTGCAGTTGTCATTGTTTGCAGGCCCAGGTTCTGGGCTTGAACCTGCCAGCTTTAGGGTATGTGGCCGGCGCCCTACTCATTGAGCTACAGATGCCAAGCCACACATCTGCTAATTTTTAAAATAAATTTTTTTAGAGATGGGGTTTCACAGTGTTGTCCAGGTTGGTCTTTGAACTCCTGGCCTCAAGGGATCCTCCCACCTCGGCATCCCAAAGTGCTGGGATTACAGGTGTGAGTCACCACGAATGGCCCTCTGTCTGGATTTTGCTGATACCTGTGGTATGGTTTAGTCGCAGGGGTCCTTAAACTACGGCCAGCCGAGGACATTTATCCAGCCCGCTGGGTGTTTTTGCCACTGCTGCCTGTCCTGCTTAGCAGCCGACTTGTCTGGCCGCCGTGCACATGTGTGGAATGTGCGCTGCACTCTCTGACTCCCCTCCTGTCTCTTGATTCCTCGTAGTCTCTAGTGAGACTGAAACGCATGATCGGGTGAATCAGGAGCTTGCCTGTGCAGAGCCTGCTGCTGCCTGAGGACCGAGGTAAGAACAAGTTAGGATTTATTTTTTTTTGAAGTTAGGAGGTCTTTTTTTTTTTTTTTTTTTTGCAGATAGAGGATGCTTTTTTTTTTTTAATTTTAAATATTGTATTTGTATTTGTCCCCCCCCCTTTTTTTTGCAGTTTTTGGCCGAGGCTGGGTTTGAACCCCCCACCTCCAGTATATGGGACTGGCACCCTACTCCTTCGAGCCACAGGCACCACCCCCATTTTGTTTTTTTTTTTACTTCAAAATAAGATATGTGCAATGTGCATAGGAATTTGTTCATAGTTTTTTTTTAAACTATAGTCCAGCCCTCAAACAGTCTGAGGAACAGTGAACTGGCCCCCTGTTTAAAAAGTTTGAGGACCCCTGGTTTAGTGTGCCCTCTGTCCTATTTCCTATAAGTTGTAGTTGGATTTAGGGGAGCAGTTTTGAAAGTTAAGAGAATATATTAGGGAAGTGAGTTCTTCTTAGGGATGATTCTTGTCAATAGTTCCTTTGTAAAATTTTTATATTATATATGTATGTATTTTTTCACTGTTATATACAGTATATATATGCACACAAAAACATATGAGTGTTGACTTTGTCATATCCTTGGAATGTGCTGTGAATACTTGTAGTTGATGAGCACCTGACCCTGAGTACTTCCATTGTCAAGCATCCTTTTCTTAGGGTACGTAGGTGTATTACTGTTCTTACAACTCTGAGGCAGGTCTGATACCTTCCCATTTTGCAGCTAAGGAAAGTGACCCAGGGTTATATTGTTGAGCAGTGGAACCTAGTTTGCCCTAGGAGTCTTCACTACAACTATCCTTGCAGTCACTATGGGCTTTAAAATGTAGACTCCTAGGCCCCTGCTCTAGAGATCTGATTTAATTGGTCTGGGTGTGGATTTTCAGAAGCTTTTCAGGTGACTGATGTGTGGTCAAGATTTTTCTTAGCTGCTAATATGGTTTAGATGATTGGCTCCTCCAAATTTCCTTGAAATTTGATCCCCCATATTGAATTTGGAACCTGGTGGGAGACCAGCCTGTTCGGGACATTAGGATGGCTTGATGCTCTCCCCATGATGAGTGAGTTCTTGCTAGTTATTATTAGATCATTAAATATGAAATGTCTGATTTTGAGTCTAAAGTTTATTATCACATAAGCAGCACAATTCATCAAAATTTGTATCTAAATAAACTATGGACACAGTTTTGCCATCTAACAGTAACTTGGTATGCCATCAGTAAAGAAACTTAACGAGAGTGAGTGGTAATGAAATTATGAAAGGCGGGCGGTGCCAGTAGCACAGTGAGTAGGGTGCTGGCCACATATACTGAGGTTGGCAGGTTCGAGCCTGGCCTGGGCCAGCTAAACAATAAGGACAACTGTAACAATAACAACAACAAATGCTGGGTATTATGACAGGCACCTGTAGTCCCAGCTACTTGGGAGGCTGAGGCAAGAGAATCGCTTAAGCCCAAGAGTTTGAGGTTTCTGTGAGGTATGACGCCATGGCACTCTACCCAGGGTGACAGCTTGAGACTCTGTCTCAAAAAAAAAAAAAAAAAAAGAAAGAAAGAAATTGTGAAAGACATTTTCCACAACTCATTGAGTATTTTTACTTGCAAGTAATGATCCAAAGCCTGAAAGAAGTAATGATAGTTGATGCATAGTCTGGTGAATATGGTGGATGAGGAGAGTTTCCAAGTCTAGCTTATGTAGTTTGAGCAGCGTTATTTGTGAAGTGGTTGAGCATTGTCTTGCAAGAGAATCGGCCTATCTCTATTGAACAGTCTCAGCTGCTTAATCACAAGCATCCTCATCATGTTTCCCATTTAATTGCAGTAGACAACTGTTGGAATCGATTACCAGGTTTTATGAAGCTGTAGTGCAGCAATTCTCAACCTGTGGGTCGTGACCCACAGGAACTGTATTAAAGGGTTGTGGCATTAGGAAGGTTGAGGACCACTGCTGTAGTGGGTAGTATCAGTACTGGACCACCAAACAGACACCGTTAGTTTTTTCAGATGAATATTTGATTTTGTTTTTGGTTTTTAGACAGAGCCTCAAGCTGTCCCCCTGGGTAGAGTGCTGTGGCATTATAGCTCACAGCAACTTCCAACTCCTGAGCTCCAGCGATTCTCCTGCCTCAGCCTCCCAAGTAGGTGGGACTACAGGCACCCGCCACAATGCCCAGCTTTTTTTTTTTTTTTTTTTTTGTTGCAGCTGTCGTCGTTGTTTGGCGGGCCCAGGCTGGATTCGAACCTACCAGCCCAGGTGTATGTGGCTGGCGCCTTAGCTGCTTGAGCCACAGGCACCCAGCCTGAATATTTGATTTTGGACTGTGTTTTGGCACTTCATCTTTTATCATTGTGCTGAACACTTGGACTTGTCAAAAAGAATATATTTTTCATTGCACATAACAATGTGGTATAGAAATGGTTCACTTTTATGTTGTGACAGCAAGGAAAGGTAAGTTTTGAGATGATGTCTCTTTTTGATACTTGTTTATTTCATGCGAACCCCATCTATCCAGGTTCTTTATCTTGGTGATTTGTTTCAAATGGCCCAGTACTGTTGGAATAGTATCATCAAACCTTGATGTTAATTCATACACAGGTTGAGATGAATTTATTGTCATGCTGCTGTGTGTTCGTCAGCCACATCCTTCCCAGACACTTCATTAATATTTTGAGCCATGTGCATAGCATTGGTTCTGTGATGGAACTCATACGTAAAAATAACACACATTTTTGACTTATTCATGTTTTTATAAAAATTGCTCTATTAAAATAAAGTTTGAAAGATAGTCACAAGCCAAAGCATACATTTAAAAGAATGAGGATGTACCTTCACAATAAAAGAAAAACCAAGAAGTGTCAAAGTAAAATGTCAGAGATATCATCTGTCAAACTTAGTACTTAAAGAGATCGGACATTTCTTGCTTAATAACCTAATAATAGTTCATGCTAAGAATTGGTTGTATAAAAGAGCCTGGCACCACCTCCTCCTTCTCTTGCTGTGACATGCCTGCTTCGCCTTCATCTTCTGCCTTGATTGGAAGTTTCCTGAAGCCCTCACCAGAAGCAGATGAGTGCTTCTTGTTTAGTTTGCAGAACTGTGAGCCAAATAAACCACTTTTCTTTAGAAATTACCCAGTCTCAATTATTTCCTTTATAGTAATGCAAAACAGACTGACACAGCTACCACATAGTATTCTACCATGTAGATCTTAACATTATTATTTAATGAATCCCCGGGGGATGTATATTTAAGTTGCTTCCAATCTGCCAGTGTTACAAATATTGCCACAGTGAATATGCTTGTATGTGTGTCTTGCAACATGTGTATGAATATCTCCCATAATAGGAATTATTGGGTCAAAAGGTTTAGAGTTCTGGGGAGGGCAGGGACTAGGATGGGCATTTGAAAAACAGTAGTGTTTAGTTACATGTACCTATAGATTAGGTAAAATCACTGAATGCAGTGAATGCCGATGGAGGACAGAACAAGTCTAAGGATGAGGAAGCTGTGAAGTGAGGATTCTCTGCCTAGGAGACCAAGGAGAGGCCCAGGGGGATAAGGTACATGAGCAAGCAGGTTCAGGTCACAGGACCGAGACAAACCTGGGACCTGTTGTGACAGGTGCAGCAACTCTGTGATCAGACTTGGTGCTGCAGCTCACTTGCATGTTGCTGGAGTACTGATGAGCACCTAAAATCCTAGACACACTTTTTTTTTGTTTTTTGGTGTCTTTGACATCCCTTCCTTCCGAGAGGCATGTCTAAAGTCTCTGCCACCTCTGCTCTGTGGTGGCCTTCGTGTGCCCCTAGGTAGGTGGTCCTTTGGTCTCTGTGGGTGGTAGCTTAATCACTTTCACCTCTCCATGTGCCCGTCCCTTGCAGACTGCCCTTTATAGATCTTCTCCCTTGGCCACTGGTGCCCACCCTGCTTAATGTGTCAGCAGAGAAATCAGAAGGAGGGAAGTTGGCAGGAAGGATGGGGATGGGATTGGCCTAGGTCACCTGGCTCAGAGCTGATTGTTACCATGTACAGTTGGCCCTCAATATCCCTGGTTTATGTATCTCTGGGTTTTGCATATGTGGACACAACCAACTGTGGCCCAAAAATATTAAAAAAAGAAAAAGGAGTACAGTGATAAAAAATAATTCAAATTAAAAAAGAACATCAACTATTTATATAGCATTTACATGGTTTTAGCTATTCCAAGTAATCTAGAGATGATTTAAAGTGTACAGGAGGATATGCGTGGGTTATATGCAAATATGACATAATTTTATATCAGGATACCAGGAACATCTGACCATTTTGGTATCTACAGGGATCCTGGAACCAATCCCCTGCAGAGACTAAGGGACAGCTGTATATCTACTCATATCTAGGTATTGTCTGTCTTCCCCTGTGAAGCAGGGAGTTAGTCTACCTTGTTCCCTATGGATTCCAGCATCTGGCACATATTTGGCACTCAGTAAACAGCTGAAAAGGAATGATTGAAGTTAAAAGTTATGTTAAAGGTGATCAGCCTTTGAATTTTAGCTATCTTATTAATACCATTATCTGGTAACATTTAATTTTTTTATATTTTCACATGAGTTCATGTTCTATATTTTCTTGTCTTCTTAGGGTAACTCAGAGTTGTGCTTTAAACTGGATATGAGCATCCTGAGCCCATTTCTCTGTTTTTCTGCCTTTGTGCTGAGCTTCCAGGCTGTCAGCTGCCCTTACAGTTTTTGTTCTTCTTTTCTCTGTCTGGTGGCTTGTAGCCCTCCAAGTGACAAAAGCCCAGGGCTGTGCAGACCTTAGTCCACACCGGGCTTGAGCTCCTAGCCCACACTGTAAGGGATCTGGAGTGACCTGGGTTTTTGTATCTCTTTATTAAGCTGAGGAATTTCCTGTGGAAGTGGCATTTGAGTGGCTGGGTGATGTAGGGGGACCTTAGGCAGAGCCCAGGTGGCTCAGTCCTGTAGAGTTTGCACTGAGACCCCCTGGAATAGGTCATCTCGGGTGACATGCTCTGAGTCCTGTGAGCTGAGAAGTCAGACTTGGAACTGTGGAGATCAGGCTTAAATAGTAGCTGTGGGATTCTGAAGGGTAAGAGTCACGCCTGTGGCCTAGATGCTGGCTGTTATGGTGTGAAGTCATTCTTTTCTTAGCCAACCAAGGACTAGCATATTCTCTCATACAGTTGTCAGTGTCTGCCTATTTATTTTTTGGTCTTTTAAAAAAGAAAACATTGATTTTTAGATAATTCAGATCTATCACAAAAATTGCAAAAATCATGAAAAGAATTCCTATATGTCCTTCACCCAGCTCCACCAAATGTTCGTGTCTTTTATAGTCAGGGACTACTATTCTGCTCATCTGTAAACCTTGCTCAGATTCTGCTCATTGTTCTAGCTTTGCCCTTTTTCTTGGGCCCAGGGTTCAGTATATTATTGTCATTGTATTTGTGGTTGCGTCTCCTCAGTCACCTTTATCTGGAACAGTTTTTAAGTCCTTCTATTCTCATGACCTTGACACTTTTAAAGAACTAGCCTTTTTCTTTCTTTCTTTTTTTTTTTTTTTTGGTGAAATATCCTTCATTATGGGTTTTTTTTTTTTTAGAAACAAGAGTCTCACTTTATCACCCTTGGTAGAGTGCCATGGTGTCACAGTTCACAGCAACCTCCAACTCCTGGGCTTAGGCGATTCTCCTGTCTCAGCCTCCGGAGTAGCTGGGGCTACAGGTGCCTGCCACAAGGCCTGGCTATTTTTTGTTGCAGTTTGGCCGGGGTTGGGTTCGAACACACCACCCTCGGTACATGGGGCTGGAGCCCTGCCCACTGACCACAGGTGCTGGCCCCCTTCATTATGGTTTTATCTGATACTTCCTTATGACTGTATTCATGTTGTGTATTTTTGGCAAGAATACCAGAGAAGGGATATTATGTCCTTGGTGTATCATTAGGAGGTTCAGGCTCGGCACCTGTAGCTCAGTGGCTAGGGCGCCAACCACATGCACCAGAGCTGGTGGGTTTGAATCTAGCCCGGGCTGCCAACAACAATGACAAAAAAATAATAGCTAGGTGTCGTGGTGGGCACCTGTAGTCCCTGTTACTTGGGAGGCTGAGGCAAGAGAATCACTTAAGTCCAAGAGTTTGAAGCTGCTGTGAGCTGTGACACCATGGCACTCTACCTACGGCAACATAGTGAGACTTTCTCAGAAAAGAAGAGTAGTAGGAGGTTCATGGTGTTGATTTATCCCATTCCTGTGATATTTACTGAGATCATTTGCTGAAGCGGTGGCCGTTATTGTTTTCCACTGTGAAGTTACTATGTTTCTCTTTGTAATTAATAAGTGTCTTATGGGGAGATATTTGAGATTAGATTGGCTGAACTGGTGACCTTCGTTGTTTTCCACTGTGAAGTTACTATGTTTCTTCTTTGTAATTAATAAGTGTCTTATGGGGAGATATTTTGAAACTAGATAAATACCTTGTTTCTCTTTTGTTTTTTTTGAGACAGAGCCTCAAGCTGTCACCCTGGATAGAGTGCGTGGCATCACAGCTCACAGCAACCTCCAACTCCTGGGCTCAAGTGAGTCTCTTGCCTCCACCTCCCAAGTAGCTGGGACTACAGGCACCCGCCACAACGCCCAGCCATTTTTTTTTTTTTTGGTTGTCATTGTTGTTTGGCGGGCCAGGGCTGGATTCAAACCCGCCAGGTCAGGTGTATGTGGCTGGCACCTTAGCCCGTTGAGCCACAGGCGCCAAGCCAATACCTTGTGTCTCAACATAACTTTTGCCCGCTAATCTTAGCAACTACTGATTATTCTTCCTGCAAACAATTATTACTGTGATGTTTGCTAGATGATTTTCTATTTCCATCATTCTTTCTACATTTATTAACTGGAATTATACTTGTCAAAAGACACATAACAAATTTAGCTTAAAAATCTGGTTGGCTTTTTATTTGTGATTCGAGAATTGGGCAACACCTCATTCTATAATAAAATGAGTGTTTCTGTGAGCTAAGCAGAGGAGTGGGCTTTATGGGCAGATGAAAACTGAGAAAAGGCAGAACAAAAAGCAATGGGTGGCTTCAAAGTCACTTACTTTGCAGGATTAAAACAGAGGGATCTCCCTTATGGTCTCAGGTTGACTAGAATCTCTCTCCTAAAAAAAAAAAAAAAACCTGACTCATTTCAAAGTTCAGTTTGATTTCCTCCTTTCTGATTTGGTCTGGTGTGCTGGGCTTTGTACAGGAGCTCAGTTCAAAACAATGGCCTTCCATTATTTTTCTTTTACCTGCTGTAAGTAAGAGCTTTTGTTTCTCTCCTGCTTTATTCATTCATCGTCTTGTACATACATCACCGTGTACTCCAGTCAAGGATTTTATTCCAGACTTAATGATCTTGATATTATTTTCATGATCAAGTGGCTCCTTCACTTTTTCCTTTTGACATGTCCTAATCATTTTGTAGCTCTTCTTTACTTTCTTGCACAACATACATGTTCCAGGTTTATTTTCTTTTCCTGCCCCAGCTGTGGAGTGGATCTTCTCCCCCAGGAGCCTCAGTGTTTGGATTAGAGATTGGGATTCGAAATGCTGGTGCGGTTGTTGTTGCTGGGGTGTTATGCTTCTGAGCTCTCCCACTAGACTAGCAGGGAAGATGCTTGTCTTTTGCCCTGTAGAGGTTTGCTTTTTTACTCTCTGAAACTATCATATTCATCTTCTCTGGAATCTTTGCTGATTCAAGCCTTTTCCCCTCTTTTAAAAAATTTATGGTGAAGAGTGAGAACGTGAAATTTGATGTCAACAAACCCTGTATTCAGTTGCTAACTCTGACGCAGATAAGCTGTCTGGCCTTGGGAAAATTCCCTCATCTCCTGGGGATTTAGTTTTCTCATTTATAGAGTAGTGTAATAATAATAATTAGAGGTTGTTATAAGGGTTAAAGCAGGTAGCATAATTAAAGATGTCAGTACAAGCTGAGTGCTAGGTTTGATTCTTGGATTCAGCAAGCATTTATGGCATAAATCTTTATTTTAGGGCATTGGGGCTACCCCTAAATCGGGGAGCTCAGCCTCTCATCTGTGAGCCTGGATCAAGGGGCTTAGCCTCTGGCTGATGTGGAGGATCACATCCTCCTTGTTCCCTTGAGCTGTTGTACGGTTTGAGTCAGGATAGAAGGGAAAAAGGCTTCTTTCTGGCCACCCACTAGCAGAATTTTTGGAGTGGGCGCTTTGCTGTCCCCAAATTAAATGAGCAGTCCTGATTCTGTCTGGGCACATTCTGCTTCTGAAAGCAAAGCTTCACACTGATCTGTGGGTGGTATTATTGTGTGGTGCCTTGGAAGGGATTCCTTCTCTCCTCCCTCCTTTTCTGGAGTAACTATTGTGTCCTTATTGACCCATTCCACAAGCACCAGGGGTAGGGTGCTGGTTCAGCAGGCCCTGCAGCAACAGGCTCAGTCTGCCTTGCAAGGGGTGGAGGAAGAACAGGAGACTCAATCCTGAGGGTCAGTAGAGTAGATGTGGGGAAGGAAACCAGCCAGTGCCTTATCCATCTTCCATGATAGTGGACAAGCCCCACTGTAGGCTTACACTAGACCCTTCTTCTGGGAGGGCCAGTTCTCTTTTCCCATTACTTTCTGGGCAGAATCTGAAATGCAAGTTAGGGCTGATTGTGTGTCCCCCTGCCCTTTGGGGCTTTGTGACCTAGTGACTGCTGTGAAGTGGCAGAGTTTGCAGCCTCTCTCCTTCCTGTCCCAACAAGCATGCCTCCTCCTTTGCAGACTCACCCAGTGCTTCTTAGTAAGTGGGTAGGTAGGGCTAGTCATGACCTAGAAAACACTTTAAATGTTATCTGGATATCCCTAGTGAAAAGATGAATAAAGCAAGAGAAATGTCACTTTGGATGCTCAAGTCCTCCCAGGAGAATAAACTTCCAGATCTTTTGGGTACTCTCATTTTTAAGGCAGAGTGTCCGAGCCTGGAACCATGTGGTTGAACCTCGTTTGTGTGTGGCTGGCAGGATGGGTGCTGCACAGATTGGTTTGATGACTAGCAGCCATCTTTCTGGCCTTTGAACTCCCTGCTGACTGTATTGGGTCTTAAATAAGAAAATTGTTTCTTACCCTAAAGAAAACAAGCAATAAAACCCATGTAAGCTGAGACAAGAGAATCACTTAAGCCCAAGAGCTGGAGGTTGCTGTGAGCTGTGACTCCACAGCACTCCACTGAGTGCGATAGAATGAGAATCTGTCTCCACAAAAAACAAACAAACAAACAAACAAACAAAAAACCCTTGTAGGAAACTGGGTGCAGTGGCTCATCCCTGTAATCCTAGGGCTCTGGGAAGCCAAGGCAGGAGGGTCCCTTGGGCTCAGGAGTTAAAGACCAGCCTGAGCAAGTGTGAGACCCCATCTCTATTAAAAATAGCGAACATTAGCCAGGCACGGTTGTGAGTGCCGATAGTTTGAAATACTTGGAAAGCTGAGACAGGAGGATGGCTTGAGCCTCAGGAGTTTGAGGTTGCAGTGAGCTAGGTTGAGGCCATGGCACTCTAGCCTGGGTGACAGAGTGAGACTCTGCCTCAAAAGAAACAAAAATTTAAAAATACCATATAGGTACCTTAGAGCTCAGAATAGGAAAGGAAACCACAAGCACCAGGAACAGTGACCCCAGAGCTGTCTGGGTGTTTGGTTGTGGCCCTCGGTGCTATTTTGTTGTTGTTGTTGTTGTCTGTTTAGCAGGCCTGGGCTGAGTTTGAACCTGCCAGCTCCAGAGTATGTGGCTGGCACCCTAACCAGTGAGTGTGGATGCTTGACTATGAGAGTTTTTAAAACACTGAAAATTTCTTCAGTAGTGGCATAGAGCAAAATTAGGAAGTATACATAAAAACACAAAAAGACTAAGGGAATTAAAAGTGTCCTGGGGATGTTCAGGCTGTAGGATGCCAGCTGGTGTAAGCAGCCATGCCACTGGGTGGAGCAGAGCACAGGCCTCCGCTGTTGGGCACCCTGGGCTTGTCTCACACAAGCCCCCAGGCACTTCTGCCCTGTGAGTTTCTTTGCTGTACAGCAAATACTTTCCTGTTAAAATTTACTAAATAAATGACATGAGTTAAAAATTGCTGTTGTAACACATGTTAAAAAGATTTCAAACTCCTCAATCCCCTAAAATAGATGTGGGTTATTGTCTATGGCACTTTAAGAGCAGGGAACTTAAAATAAGGAAAAGGAGCTTGAAATTCTGTGTTAAATGTCAGCGTTTGGGGGAATCTTAATCTAAATGCCAAGGAATGGTGGTTACCATCCTTCTTAATGGGCACTGGTGCATTCTGTGGTCCCCAACCCTTGGGCTTCGTGGACCAAGTACCAGTCCGTGGCCTGTTAGGAACTGGGCCACACTGTGGCAGGTGAGTGGCAGGCAGGCAAGCTAGTCTTCATCTATATTTACAGCTGCTCCTCATCACTATGTCTCCACCTGAGCCCCGCCTCCTGTCAGATCAGCAACAGATCAGAATTAGATTCTCAGAGGAGCACGAACCTACTGTAAACTGCATGTGAGGGATCCAGGTTGTGGCTCCTGATGAGATGGTGATTCTAGCACTGGGGAGTGACTGCAAATACAGCTTATCGTTAGCTGAGTGGTTCAACTTGCACAGTGAACATAAGAAATGAATTGTTTGCAGACTCATCAAAACTCGATCAGTGAGTAGCAAGTAACTAAACTGCATCTGGTGGCAGGATTTATAGTGGCAAGTGAGTTGATATATTCAAGTGTACAGGTGAATCTGGTAACAGACTTTTAATTCAGAATCTGACACTTATTTTAGTGTATGTGTGGCCTGCTCATTATGTTATTTACCCCTCCATTCATGCCTTTTACCCTCACTGAATGCTTGTTTTAGTTTGGGTAAGTTCATAAGCTAACCTTGGCAAAAATAAGTAGTAAAAAAACAAATGTTGCTGGAGAGTTTCTTTGAAAAGAGAGAAAGACCCAGTGAGACAGCAGAAGACTCTATGACTGTCAACAAAATGAAAATTTCATTTAAAAGAAAATACCAAGGGTCCTACTTAAATTATGGGTTCATTGCACCAGGAGATTCACATTCTCCAAGTGCACTTTGTATAATATGTGGTGACCAGCTATCCATTGAAGCCATGAAACCTTAAAAACTGCTTTGCCAAGTGGAAACCAAGCACTCTGCGTTAATATCAAGCCTTTGGAGTTTTTCAAACAAACAAACATGAATATGAAGAAAAGAAGCAGTTGTTGAAAGCCAACACCTCATCAACTATGTCTGCACTGAGAGCATTATTCTTCATGGCTAATCACATTGCTGAAGTTAAGAAGCCCTCTACTATTAATGAAAAGTTGACCTGCTTGCTCTAAGGACATTTGCCCTGAACTCTTAGGAGAGGCTGCAGTTTAAAGGTGGCACCAGTTCCTGTTTTGGCTAACTAGATGATGGATTGGATTGTTGAGATAGCAGAAGTTATTGAGGCACAGTTGTTAGAGAGGCTTAATGAGTCATGTGGTATGCAGTCAAGGTTGATAAGTATACTGATGTTAACAATAAGGCAACAGTGTTTGTTTCTGTGCAATATATTTTTCAGGAGGATGTACATGAGGAAATGATATGTGCACTTTTGTTGCTAACCAACACCACAGCTGTAGAACCACTCAAGTCTTTGAATGATTACTTATCAGGAAAACTGAATTGGTCATTTTGTGTTGGTATGTACACAGAATGGCTGCCAGGACTAGATGGCTTTCTGGTTTCACTACTTGGGTCAAGAAGGTTGCTTCTGAATGTGAGTCTGTATACTGTCATCCATGGAGAAATACATGCTAGCTAGTCGAAAAATGTTACGGGAACTAATCATTTTGCAGGATGTGATTAAAATTATCAACCACATTAAAGTACATGCCCTTAACTCATGTCTGGTCATGCAGCTCTGTGAGGTGGACACAGAGCATACACGTCTTCTCTTACACACAGAAGTGAGATGGCTTTCTAATGGTAGCTTACTGGCCAGGGTTTTTGAGTTATAATCTCTCCACTCCAGAGATTTCTTATAGAAAAATAGTCACCACTGGCAGCACATTTCAGTGACACAGAATGGGTTGCAAAACTTGCTTACATGTGTGACATAGTCAGCCTGCTCAATGAACTCAATCTGTCACTTTCTGGGAGAACGACAACTGTGTTCAAGTCAGCAGATAAAGTGGCTGCATTTGAAGCCAAACTAGAATTATGGGGGCGATAAGTGAACATTGGAATTTTTGACATCTTTTAAACATTAACAGAGATTTTGAAAGAGACTGAGCCAGAGCCTTCTTTCTCCCAGTTGGTGCCTGTTCACCTGTCTCAACTTTTAAAAGAGTTTGAGTATTCGCAACCACACCTACCCATACCCCCCAAATTGAGAAGGAATGGATCTACTACCTATTTATGAATAAACCAGGTGAATTGACTTTGGCCATGCTAGAAGAGGTTTAGCTGCTTGAGATCACAAGTAACTGTGAAAGTTAAAGTACCTTAAAAGTACATTTTAGACTACTTTACCTTTCTATATGTTCTGGATTAAAGTCAAGGAGTAATATCTTGAGATTGCCACAAAAGCACTGAAAAGCCTTGCATTTCCAATATCCCATGTTTGTGAAGATTTTATTTATTTAAATTTTAGTGATCTGAGCAGCGCCTGTGGATCAAGGAGTAGGGTGCTGGCCCCATATACTGGAGCTGGTGGGTTCAAACCTAGCCCTGGCCAAAAACTGAAAAATAAATAAATAAATAAATTTTGTGGATGGCGCCTGTGGCTCATCAAGTAGAGTGCTGGGCCCATATACCGAAGGTGGCAGGTTCAAGCCTGCCCTCGGCTGAACTGCAAAACAGAAAAATAGCCGGGCATTGTGGTGGGCGCTTGTAGTCTCAGCTACTCAGGAGGGGAGGCTGAAGCAAAAGGATCGCCTAAGCCCAGGAGTTGGAGGTTGCTGTGAGCTGCGTGATGCCACGGCACTCTACTGAGGGGTGAGAAAGTAAGACTCTGTCTCTACCAAAAATAAATAAATAAATAAATTTTAGTGATCCTAGTTTTTAATGTTTGAGATTGCTGGTCAAGTCTTACACTTTAACAATGGTTGGAGTCTGTTGATTGTACTTTATCTGAAGTCCTGTTGCTTTAACTATGCCCTCTAGCATCACCTCTATAGGGTGTAGAATCTTGGGGTTTGGGATTATTCACCACCTGGGTGTTAGTTTTTATATTTGAGGCTCCCATTAGCCTGTCTGGATGTTGCATCAGTTTTCCATAGCTAGTCTCTGGCCATTGTTGTGGACTTGACAATGAGGGGTAGATATGCTTGCTGCTGGCTTCCTGTCTCCCCAAGCTTCTCTCTGGGATTGATCCACTTGGGTTCAAGTGAGTGACTTACGTGTGTGTATTGAAGTGGAGGGAGGGGGTCATCCTGTTATACCCTGATCAGTGTTCATGAAGACAAACTCGGACTGCCTAGAGTTTCTTGGCATCTCTCCCTCCTGCCCCCATCAGGGATGTGTCCTTCTCTTGATTCAGACCTGAATGTTGGAACCCCTTCTAGCCAGCCTCCGTTTCCTGATTTTTCATGTGTTTCCCCCTTTAGTTTAGCTGTGGTTCAAATGTCTCCCTCAAAGTTTGTCTTTTGGAAACTTAATCTCCAACTTTCCAATTGTTGAGAGTTGAGACCTTTGAGATGCGTTTACATTGTAAAGGCTCTGCCCTCACACATGAATCAATATGGGAATGGGTTCCTTAATTAAAGCTGACTTTGACTCCCTTTTGCTCCCTCCTGTTTTCCTCCCCTTTCTCCCTCTCTTGTATATACTCACTTTCATGTTCTTTTTTTTTTTTTTTTTATAATTTTATTACATCATAAATGTGTACATTAGTGCAATCATGGGGCACAATTACTTTCATGTTCTTTTGCCCTTCTGCCTTCCACCATGGAATGGTGCAACAAGAGGTTCCTTGCCAGATGCAGCCTGTTGACCTTGGACTTCTAGCCTCTAGAACTGTGGGAAATAAATCTCCATTCTGATATAGGTATCCCAAAGGTCACCACACATACATACATAGGGAAAATGGGAAATTGTAACTGAATGTACTTTTATTTGCTGTGTACAAAGTACTCCTTACAAAATTTTAAGTTATTTACAAAATATTTCTCTGCATGTTGATATATAGATATACAAAAATAAAAAATATATAAAATATGAGTCTGTTAATTTTTGCTATGTATGGTGACCCTTGGGACTTCATGAACATTACCCAGTCTGTGGAATTCTGTTATACCAGTTTGAAGTGGACTAAGGCAGCTTATAAATGGGTTTAAGTCACACATGTGCACATACTCAGTGCCTTAAAACAACCTCCAGAAAAGCCAGCAAACTGTTCTTTCAACTTGTGAGTCTTTTGGTTAACCCAGGGTCTTCTTTTACAGCTGAGCTTGTCAAAGTCATGTTCTGTCCTTCTACCCTGCTCTCTGTTACAATTGATCCTTCCTGTCCTAGTCCTCTCCTTGATCTCTTGGTGGGGTTTTTGATTCTGGACTCTTCTTCTCTAAGGCTCTCTTCTTAGCTTCCAGGACATCCTCTCTCCTGAGCCCCTTGTTCCTCGTTTTTCTCCTGCCTTCCTCCCCTTCTCTTGCTGTCTCCTTTCCATCCTCTGTGGACACACATACTCCCATTGTACACAGGCCTGTAACACCTACTAAAATCCTCTGGTATCTTTCTCCAGTTCATATCATTTTTCTGCATTTCAGACTTTCTTTATGTGGATAATTATAACTTGAAGTTTGAGGCCTGCAGTTCATTATCTAGTAACACTTTGTTTTCTGTTTCAAAATATAAATTAGAAACCAAAAAATGTCATCCTAACTGAATCATCCTTGTCTCTTGCTATAGCCCTGTCTACTTTCCTGATTCTGGGGAGGCATACACACTGACTCTCTTCATCCATCTGTTGCATCCTCCCAGCATCAGAGATCCTGTATGTGGAGCTCAGGGTGTGTGCAGGGCCATTGATCCTTTCGTAAGAAAACTGTCCCCATGCCATTTTCTATCGATCCAGAGAGAAAGTACAAATTTCTGCCAAGGGGACGGAGTTATCCCGGCATACTACTGAGATCACGATGACTGTGTATAATCCTGGGATACCTCCCAAGACACTGAATCTGGTAACTCTGCCTACTTTCACTGGTTCACAGGGGCCGCCCCTCTAGGGCTAGACCTATAGGGCCTCTCTTGGGCTGAGTGTGTGAAGTGTGCTGCAGGTACTTGGCAAATTTGGTTCCGTGTGCTATGCAGTGTTAGTGGAGGTTCTTGCAAGTCTAACAGCACTCAGGACTATGTCAACCCCATGCTCTGTGAGTCCCAGTCAGAGATGGGAGATACAGCTTCTCTGCTAAACCACTGCTAGGAAACAAGTAGTTAGAGTGTTGGAGTTGAGCATGCTATAGTGAAACCTTTGCTCATCCATGACAGTGTCTGACTGTGACAGTCTTTGGATAGTCATAGCTATACTTTCTCAAATCTTCCAAATCTTCTTCAGTGTTGTCTTCAGAGGTGACCAGAGAAAGTGGTTTAGAAGACATCTTCCACCTTCATCAGGCTGATAAAATCACATGTACTGTTTGTGTATGCAGCTAGTCTGTGCAGTTTTTTGAAAGTACAGTTTGATGAATTTTTACAAGCTAAACATTATCATGGAATCATCACCAAGAATGAGATATTAGACAAAAACTAGCAATAATTCAAAGCATCCTCTGTGCTGCCTCCTCGTCATTAGTCTTGACCCCCAGCTACTCAGCTGTTCTGATTCTGGGGCAAAGCATCACAAACTTGGTGACTTAAAACAAGAAAAATATATTTCACTACTCCTAAGGCAAAAGCCTGAAGTGAAGGTGTTGGTAGGGCCACATTCCCTTTGCAATCTCTAGGAGAGGGTCCATCTTTGCTTCTTCCAGCTCCTGGTGACTTCAGGTGTTTCTTGGCTTCTGGCAATTATCACTCTGCTCTCTGCCTGTGCCATCACATGGCCTTCCTCCCTGTGTGTCTCTCCTCTGTATGTCTCTTACAGGATGCTTGTCACTGGATTTAGGGCCCACCCAGATAACCCAGAATCATCTCATTTCAGGATCCTTAATTACGTCTGCAAAAACTTTTTTTCCTGTTAAGATCACCTTCACAGGTTCGGGGGATTCAGATGGTTGTATCTTTTGGGAGGCATCATTCAACTCACCATCATAGGATAGTTTTACCTGGTTTTGAAACATACGTGTGTGTGTATGTGTGTGGATAGAATTACTACAGTTGTGTCTTTTCTTGTCTGACTTATTTTGTTCTCATGTTTGTGAAACCCATTCAAAAACAGAATCGGTAGTTCTTTTTATATGATATTGAATTCTGCAACTATAATATGATCCATTCTACTATTGATAAAGTTGTTTTTTTTAATCCAGGATCCAAAGACCACATACTGCATTTGGTTATCTCGTGTGTCTCTAGTCTCTTTTATCTAGAATAGTCATTGCTCTTTGTGTCATTTCTGATTTTGGCTTTTGTAGAGTTGAGGCCATTTGTTTTGTAGCATGTCTTACACTCTGGGTCTGATTTCTCCCTTGATTAGGCTCAAACGAGACACTTTTGTTCAACACTACACCTCATTGTGCTCAGAGCTGTATGAGAGTAGAGTGTCCACTGTCACTGGCTGACTTGGGATCAACACCCTTGAGTGAGTTGGTTTCTATAAAGAGGCTTTGCTGCAGAGGCAGCTCAGCTTTTTTTCATTTTTGTTAATAAATAAGTTGCAGGGAGACAGTTTGAGGCAGCCACAGCCTTTTGTATGTATTGATGATTCTGCTATCAGTAATGGCATCAGTTGTTGCAAAATGATGATTTGAAAGGTTCTGTTATTCCCTCTGCATGTTTGAGCTGGCATTTCTTTCCTCTGATGCAGGAAATTCAGGGACTACTGTGGAATTAAGGATTTTAATTCTGTGTTAGAATCCATTATTATTATTCCTTTTGATTCTTAGATTGTTCCTGGTTTAGCTAGTGGGAAGCCCCCAAACAGCCCGTGTCTGATGCCATCCCTCTTGTTCTTTGAGCACTTCCTTGCTCTGATACAGAATTTACCAGGGTCATCCGTGTTCTCTCTCCTTTAGCTCTGGAGCCAGCTATTTCCTCACAAGCTCTGTTTTAATTTAGTGGTATGGTATTTAGAATTTGGATAGGAGATGTGCTCATGGCTGGGGGTTAAGTGCTTCTGGATCCTTTCAGTGGACAGAGCTAGGAATTATATATTTTTAAAAAGTCATCAGTTCCTATTGATTCAAGTTCCAATCCATCATCAGAGTGTTCTCTCTCTTACTTCTCTGTTCTGAATTTCTGCTTCCTTCTCTCACAGTGAAAACCCCAATTTTCAGGATCAATGTTTTTCTAAGCTAATCTGCACATCCTGCTTTCCAGGTTAGCTTAGAATTACTATACCAACAGTAGTATCATTAACAGTAAACCTACCAGGTAAAGCTAAAGATTCCTCTGAAGTTTTTAGTTATTAGAATATATCCCACTTAGATATGGTCAGAATGCTGTCAAGAAGTTATTTGAATTAATTCTTCTTTTCTTGTAGTTATATTGTCAATTTAATGTATAGTTAGGTACATTTGTATCTATTGTATTTAATTTTAGGGTTTGCTTTTTTTAGTCTTTTTATTTTTTGAATATGTAAAACATTTTCAGAGTTCCTAAGTCAAAACTTTATGAAAAAGAAGTCCTCAGAGAAAGTTTACTCCTGTCCCACCTATCTTTCATTAGTTTCTGGTATGTTCTTCTGTTTTTCTTTTTGTAAAACTAAACAAGTAAAGTTACATGCATGTACACATATTTTCTCTTAAGGAAACTTTCTTAGGGAGTTTGGTTTTTTACACAAAAAGTAGCATATGGTGTATACGTCTGCATTTTGATTTTTCACCTAAGAACATGTCCTGGGAATTCTGCCCCAGTAGTTCATTATAACCTGTGCTGTTTCCATGACTGTAGCAGCAGCCACTGTGTGGCTTTGTGTCATTTGTTAATAAGCCAGCCTCCTGTGGAGGGGCATTCATACAGTGTTCTCTATTTTGCTGATAGAGTGATATCGCTATGATAACCTTGTGCTGTATATTGTTTCAACTTTGAAGGAATGTATCTTCAGGATAAATTTCTAGAAGTGAGGTTTGTATGGCAAATGGCTGTGAAGTTTTGTTAAATAATGGCAACCGAATCCCCCTTGAGGGATATACTCCTTTGTATTCCTTTCACAGTGTAAGGCATAAGACAAGCCCTATCTATCTTCCACAGCTGGCTAGTGAGGTGTATATATAAGATTTAAGGGGCGGTGCCTGTAGCTCAGTGAGTAGGGCGCCGGCCTCATATACCCAAGGTGGCGGGTTCAAACCCCGCCCCGCCGAACTGCAAAACAAAAAAATAGCCGGGCGTTGTAGCGGGTGCCTGTAGTCCCAACTACTTGGGAGGCTGAGGCAAGAGAATTGCCTAAGCCCAGGAGTTGGAGGTTGCTGTGAGCTATGTGATGTCACAGCACTCTACTGAGGGCAAGAAAGTGAGACTCTGTGTCTACAAAAAAAAAAAAAAAAAAGTTTTAAATTTTATTAATCTGAAAGGTGGTATGTAGTGACTTTTTTTTTTTTTTTTGAGAAAGGATGTAACTGTATTGCCTAGGCTGGAGCAGTGGCAACAAGGTAGCTCACTGCAACTTTATACTCCTGGGCTCAAATAATCCTCCTGCCTTTAGCCTCCTGAGTGGCTGGGACAATAGGTGCTTGTCACCACCTTCGGCTAATTAAAAATTTTTTTTTGTAGAGATGAAATTTCATTGTGTTGCCTAGGCTGATGTTAAATTCCTGGCCTCAGATGACTCCTGCTGTGGCCTCTCAAAGTTCTGAGATTATAGGCATTAGCCACTATCCCTGCCCTTACATTGATGTTTTTAATGTTTATTTCTTTTATTATTCTACAGAGTTGTTCATATTTTCGTGTGTTTAAGGGTGAATTGTATATCTTCTTCTGGGTTTATGTCTTTTGCTCATATTTCTGTTGGGGATTTGTTTTTAACTTCAGTTTTTAAGTATTTATGGTGCATTAGGGAGATAAGAACTTTGTAATATATATTATAAATATTACTCCCCCATTATTTTTTGACATTGCTTATGACAGATTTTTTTTTTTGCCAAAGATTTTTTAAAAAATATTTAAAATGTTTGTGGTAAAATTTTTCAGTCTTTTTTTCCTTGCATCTGGATTTTGAGTCCAGACTTAGAAGACATTTCTTCACACTGAGGTTTTGAAGCTATCCCATTTTCCTTGTAGTACTTGTTTTTTTTTTTTTTTTTTTTTTTTTTGACAGAACCAAAAGCTTAACCTTGGATAGAGTGCTGTGGCATCACAGCTCACAGCAACCTCCAATTCCTGGGCTCAAGTGAGTCTCCTGCCTCCGCCTCCCAACTAGCTGGGACTGCAGGCGCCTGCCACAACGCCCAGCCAATTTTTTGTTTTTTTGGTTGCAGCCATCAGTCGTTGTTTGGCAGGCCCGGGCTGGATTCGAACCCGCCAGCTCAGATGTACGTGGCTGGCGCCTTAGCCCATTGAGCCATAGGTGCTGAGCCCCGGCCATTTCTTGGTTGCAGCCATCATTGTTGTTTGGTGGGTCAAGGCTGGATTCCAACCTGCCAGCTCAGTTGTATGTGGCTGGCATCTTGGCCCGTTGAGCCACAGGCGCCGAGCCTTTTTTTTTTTTTTTTTGAGATAAAGTCATACTTTGTTGCCCTTGGTAGAGTGCCATGGCGTCATATCTCACAGCAACCTCAAACTCTTGGGCTCAAGCCATTCTCTCGCCTCAACCTCCTGACCCCCCCAACCTAGCTGGGACTACAGGTGCCTGCCACAATACCCAGCTATTTTTAAAGACAGGATCTCGCTCTTGCTCAGGCTGGTCTCCAGCTTGTGAGCTCAGGCAGTCCACCCACCTTGGCCTCCCAGAGTGCTAGGATTACAGGCCTGACCCCTTGTATTATTTTTTTTTGAGACAGAGTCTCACTGTGTTGCCCTTGGTAGAATGCTGTGGCATCACAGCTCACAACCTCAGACCCCTGGGCTTAAGTGATTCTCTTGCCTCAGCCTCCCAAGTAGCTGGGACTATTGGTGCCTGCCACAGTGCCGGACTATTTTTTGTTGCAGTCGTTGTTGTCGTTTAGCTGGCCCAGGCCGGGCTCCAATCCTCCAGCCTCAGTGCACATGGCTGGCGCCGTAAGCACCCTTGTATTTTTTTTAAATAATTCTGTGAAAATGACCTCTATATAGTTTTAGTTTTTCTATTTGATTCATTTGGAGTTTACCCTTGTCAGAAGATATAGATCCAATTTTATCATTTTCTGAATGGCCACTCAGTTGTCCTAATAGCATTTATTGTAAAATGTAAGTACTATGCTTTACAAGAAGACTCTTAGGTAATGTCTTGGGGTAAGAGTCATTGGCTGAGGCTTTGATCTGAAAGATGAGGACTTGGCTCAGGTGTGCTCCTCTGATCTTGTGACACTCCAAGGGCTTGGTATTGCACTGATTTTTCTACAAGTTCATAGGACTTTATGGAATCTTACAGGAAGAGTGGCTTTCTGAGTGTGCTATCTCTATCAGTGCACAGCATGTTTCCTTAGTGGGTGCAGGGGGATGGCAGGTGGCTTTTTCTGTTGGAAAAGCCATGTGGCATAGAGCCATGTGGCTGTGCTGCTATGTCCTCTCTCTTTCCTTATGTCTTGTTTTGCATAACAGTTTATCTCTAGAGAGGTGATTCTACTGAAGAGCTGCTCAGTTTTCATTTATTTAAAATGTAAAAATTAGGTTTCATGTTAAACTCTATACCTTAACCCTACCATATCAGTGCTCTACTTTTATAAAATTTTTTTTTTTTTTTTTAGACAGAGCCTCAAGCTGTCGCCCTGGGTAGAGTGTCGTGGCATTACAGCTCACAGCAATCTCCAATTCCCGGGCTCAAGCGAGTCTCCTGCGTCTGCCTCCCAAGTAGCTGGGACTACAGGCGCCCACCACAACACCCGGCTATTTTTGTTTGGGTTGCAGCCATCATTGTTGGTTGGTGGGCCCAGGCTGGATTCGAACCCGCCAGCTTAAGTTTACATGGCTGGCGCCTTAGCCCGCTGAGCCACAGGCGCCGAGCCTATAAAATATTTTTAAACACCCCTCCTTTACTATCCTGAAAAGAAAATAGATGATATAGTCTATCTACGTGCACACACACACTTTATATTATCAATAATATGTGGGCATATACATACATATATAAACACAGATATAAGGGATTTATAATATCTTTTTGTGGTATGAATGCCAGCAGCCCTCATGAGATAGTGGTTTGGACCGAACATAAACACTGAGTGAAGGCTTTACGTGCAGCCTGCGAGTGTCTTGGTTGCTAAGTCAGAATACATAGGCGGTGTTGCTTTGGTGATGAGTTTTTTCAAAAAAGCAGCTAAAATATTAATAAAGGCCAGAATCAGACATTTTTTAAAATTCTTTTTTGAGACAGAGTCACCCTGAATAGAGTGCTGTGGTGTCATAGCTCACAGCAACCTCAAACTCTTGAGCTCAAGCGATCTCTTGCCTCAGTCTCCCAAGTAGCTGGGAATATAGGCACCCACCACAATGCCTGGCTAATTTTTCTATTTTTAGTGGAGACAGAGTCTTGCTCTTGCTCAGGCTGGTCTCCAGAATCACAAAATTTATGCAGTAATAGTTTCATTCTTAGAAAATTCATAGTATAGGTTCAGCACCTGTGGCTCAACGGGCTAAGGCTGCCAGCCACGTACACCTGAGCTGGCAGGTTCGAATCCAGCCTGGACCCGCCCAACAACAATGACGGCTGCAACCAAAAAAAATGGCCGGGCGTGGTGGCGGGCGCCTGTAGTCCCAGCTACTTGGGAGGTGGAAGCAAGAGACTCGCTTGAGCCCAGGAATTGGAGGTTGCTGTGAGCTGTGATGCCACAGTAATCTATCCAGGGTGACATCTTGAGGCTCTGTCCCAAAAAAAAAAAAGAAAAAAAAGAAAATTCATAGTATAATAAAACCATCCAAAAAATAATTTGAATTTTTATCTCAGCTTGAATTAGCTTCCAGGTGGAGAAGAATATAAAAAGGCTTCTGCTTACCTACAGGTCTGATGGGATGTGTAAAGGAAGTGTGGGGTAAAGGGCAGTGCCCACTGACTACCCCCAGGGTACCCATACATTTCTAAACTCCAGAGGACAGAGCCTACCCTCCATCTGAGAACTATGGATCAGAGTTTTATGTTTTCATTCATGTCTGAAAAGTTGGAATAATCTTCTTCATAATTCCATGAAAAGTTAAGCTAAGGGTCATTGTTTTCTTATTTAGGAATTTTTCTGGAGATGAGATTATTAGGGGATTTTTAGAGTATAAGTTGGGTATATATGTTAATTTGTCCTAGGTAATTATATGATGGAGATGCTAACAGTACACAGGATGGTTGAATTTGTTTAGTAACTATAACTAGAGCCCTGGAATTAGGCTTTTTATATTGAATTTCTTAGTAATTTATGAAATGTTATTTGTAAGCAATATGTACCTAGTTCTTGACTAAGTTACCCTAAATATCCTCAAAGATGGGTAATATACCTCTCTTTTCTTTCTTGTGGTTCTCGCTCCCTGGCTTCCTCTCTCCTTCTCTGCACCGTGTGCATGGATGTATGAGAGAGAGGTGTGTATATGTATACATGTCCCTGATAATTCCTATCTCAGAGCAGTGGAAGACCTTAGAGTGCAGTAATATGCTTTATGTCATTGAGTTTGTAAAATGCTATAGATATAGGTCATCTGTGTGGGGAGACCACCTGTGTTCAGGGACCATCTGCCTGTATAGCTGAATCATCTGAGCCCTGATTTTGTTTACTGTGGAGCTGGGCACTTGGACACTGTCCCATCACCACCTGTCCATCTCAACCAGGGACAGCTTTCACATGGTCCTGGGTTAGAGCCTGGTTCCTAAACTTCTTTCTTCATTTCAGGGTTTTTGGCCACTGTGGCTGAGGCATGGCCATGCTGGATGAGTGAAGGACTCTTTTTTCTCTACTTCTGATGCTTCTCCAAAGGCTTGTTGACTCCGAATGGTAGAGGGCAGAACGTTTTGTGTCTGCAGCCATCTCACTCAGCTGTGGGAGCTTGTAACTCAGGGGGTTAAAGTTTGTTCCCTTCCTCAGCTTAATGAGAAAAGAGCTTTCAATAAAAGCTGAGTAGAACAAACACTCAGGGCCACTCGCTGGAACCCCACAAGCCTAGTGGTGGTCCCCTGTGTTCCCACTTTTGAAAACTATTCTGCGTGTCCTGTCTCTTTCTCTCTCCCCTAGTTAGCACTAGCTTTTAACTCTCACTCCACTGTGGGAGCTTTTCAGTACTTCGCACACATCCTTAGAGTTGTCTTTATGGCCTTCTGCCTCAGGGTGATCTTGATTTGATACAGCCTTTTACTTTTATAAATCACACTGATTTTCAGAGAAAACTTTTCTCTTCGTATGTGCTGGGGTCCTGCCCCAGGGGTAGGGTCCTTTAAGACCTTGAAACTGGCAGCTATCGACTGAAGAAAAATAAAGTTAAAAGTGGGAAGAGATAAAAAGACAGGACACATAGAATAGAGTTTTCGAAGGTGGGAACACAGTGAACCACCGCTAGCTTGTAGGGTTCCAGCAAATGGCCCTGAGTGTTTGTTCTACTCAGCTTTTGTTGAAAGCTATTTTCTCATTTAGCTAAGAGGGTAAGCTGAGGAAGGGAACAAAAAACGTCAGCAGTTTCTCTGAGTAAGCATATTAGTTCTTATTCTAGCTGTAATCATTAACTTTAAGGGTCTGAGCAGCCTTGAGAAATCTGAAGCCTGAGCCTTGTGTGGGGGCAGCCTTTTGTCTGTGGTCATGCACACAGATTCCTGGGCGGAGGAATTTCCCTCTAGTTCTCTGTGGAACAGACCCAATGGCATCAGGCTCCTCTGAAGAATTAGTGGAAGAGAAGGATTTTCTTCTGATCTCCACCCAAACGTGTTTCCTTCCTTTTCCCTCCGTGATTTGGGTATAAGCCCTCCTACTTATATTTTAGGGCTTGAGCTGTTCTCTTGATCTCTGCCCTGGCCGTAATACAAATCCCCACAATGGGTATTTGCTTTGACTGTTGACTGGACAGGGGCTAGCCTTGTTAATGTTTTTTCCTAGGCCTTGCACATATCGCTTCCTCAGTGGCCATTATTCTTTAGAGTGTTTACAGACCCAGCAGGGGCAAGCTGTATCACTTACAGGCCAGGCTTCTAGTAAAAGCAGGAACTGCTCAGATAAGTAATTTAGCTAATGGCTTAAAAGTAAGCTAGCTAAACTGTTTTTCTTCTGCCTTGCTCAGCTTATTTCTCTGTTTTTCCCCTTTTCTGGAGGTGTTTTCCCTTGCCAAGAATGGAATCTTCGGTCCCCTTTCTCCCTGCAATATGTGTCTTGCTCTTCCATCCTCCCAACACCCAGGTATGTTGAGTTCCTTCTGCAGTGTGCCAGGCATCATGGAGTTGGACATACAGAGCATGGAGATGCTCAAAGGGCTCATAGTGTAGGGGAACTTGCACAAACAATTGCAATCCTGTGTGATGAATACACAGAAAGGAGCCAAACCCAGTCCCTGGAATGTCAGAAATGCTTCCTGGAGAAGGTGATATCTGTGGTAATACCAGGGTACAGGGCCCTGGGATCTAGGAGAAAGGAGGAAGAGGTTCCCGAAGCTAAGGAGACGGAAGAAAGTACGTGAGATATGTCCAAGGCGTCCCCTTGAGAAAGGTGAACTCATTTTGAGATGAGCAAATGGGTTTCTTTAAGATTAATTTCACTTTGACTTGATCAAGTTCTGTATTATACCCTTTGGGGGCTTAAATTGATATTATGTTAAAACTGCATATTAACTTGAAGAGTATGATCAATTTTACTGTCATTGAATATTCCCATTAAAAGCAGATATTTCGTTCCATTGTAGGTGGCTTCTTTTTGTTTTTTTTCTTCCATCAAATTCATTTATAGAAAGTTACCCTGGAGGATTATATACAAATCTTGTGTGTGCTGAGTTTCATTAATAGTGATAGTTAATGTTTATGTTGCTTTTGGGAATGATGTCTTTTGTAAGATTAGGAAAGCTGTTGTTTAATTTATTATAAAGATAATTTAGAGAATTTGGAAAACAGAAAATTATTCAAGTCCCATCCCTGTTAGTATCTTGTTGAATTCCCTTTTAATTTTTGAAAGCTTTTGTAGAGATGGGGGTCTCTCTGTGTTGCTCAGGCTGGTCTCAAACTCTTCTTGGCCTCCAGTAATCCTCTGACCTCAGCCTCCCAAAGTGCTGGGATTACAGGCATGAGTCACCATGTGTGGCAGCCTCCTCATTTTAAAGAATTACATTTGTTATTTCTTTAGTAGGTAATTTTAGTATTAGAAGATACATGGCCACAATGACAAGTGAATTATAAATAGTTAAAAGTAAACCCTTCTCCACACTTGTAATCTTGCAGCTAATTTCACTATTCCGTGGAGTGTGTCTTTGTATGTCTTTCTTCAGGCTCATATGAGCTATGTGTGCCAAGCCTAAATTTATTCTTATTTTATTCTTTTTTAATGCCATTGTAAATGGAATTTTTCTTAATTTCTTTTTCAGATTGTTCATTGCTAGTAACATAGTGTATAGAAATACAATTGATTTTTGTTTCTTGGTCTTGTAATCTGTAATTCAAGTCATAGTTTTTTGAAGATTACATTGGATTTTCTATGTACAAGATCTTGTCATCTGAAACAGATAATTTTACTTCTTTCTTCTAATTTGGATATTACTTATTTGTTCAACTTCCTTGGCTAGAAATTCTAATATAATGTTGAAATGGTAAGAACAGATGTGTTAGTCTTGTTCCTTTTTGTTGTATTGCAGTTGATGTGAGCTGAGGTCTTTATTTTCTTTGCTGTCATGATTTGTTTGACAGAATTCTCTAGTAACCATTTGAGAAAGTGACCATGAGACAAAAAGTCTTTGAGACCTCTTCATGGGTCACCAATTTAACTAATTTTCCTGGAATTAAGGGATCTTGGAATGTGGGAGTTTTAGTTTTATTGCAGTTTGGCCAGGGCCAGGTTCAAACCCACCACCCTCCATATATGGGGCCGCCATCCTACCCACTGAGCCACAGATGCCACCCCAGGAATTTTAGTTTTAAACCAGGTTAGTTCTAGGCAGATGACTTGCCTAGGACTGAGAGAATTCCTACGATATGGGATTAATGGTGTTGGAGCTTGGAAAGTCTTGGGCAAACCAGGATGAGCTTGGTCACCCTGTCACATACCTGAAAATGCTTTGTATACCTACCTGTATGCTTGATCGATAGTTTGAATTTTTAGTGATTTAAATTTGGAAATATGGCAATGCACAGTGGCTCATGCCGGTAATCTTAGCACTCTGAGGGGCCTTAGCACTCTGAGGATTGATTGCTTGAGATCAGGAGTTCGAGACTGGTCTGAGCAAGAATGAGACCCATCTCTATTAAAAATAGAAAAATTATTAGGGTGTCGTGGCAGGCACCTATAGTCCCACCTATTTGGGAGGAGGATGGCTTGAGGCCAGGAGTTTGAGGTTGCTGTGAGCTAGGCTGATGCCATGGCATACCAGCCTGGGCAACAGAGTGAGACTCTGTCTCAAAAAAATAAATAAAAACAAACAAGTGAATAAAATCGGAAATATTCCATGTATTGCTCTGTTTTCTTCTAGCTTACAGTGTGGCTTTTAATAAGTCAATGTAACTCTAATTTGATCTTGCTGTGATACTACTTTACTCTCTAGAGGCTATGAGATCTTTCCTGTTTCCAATGTTGTGAAAGTGCATCGTGCTTTATCTGCGTTCGGCTCTAGATAAAAATCCTATGTTCTGAGTGCTTGCTGGGCCTCTCAGCTGAAGATTCATGTGGTTCATCTCAGAATTTAAGAAATTTCTTTAAGTTCTTTCTTGTGATTTCCTTTATTTTCTTTGTTCTTTACCTCTGTTATTCAGAAATTTGATCGCCAGTTCTATTCTTCCATTTTTCCCCCTGAATTCTTTGTCTCTTTTTTCTTCTTTCTCTTTAGGAACCCCACACATAATTTCCTCAACTATGTCCTCCGATCTTTATATTGAGTTCTTTTTTCTTTGCTATCATTATGAGTTTTCAAAAGGACCCCCCCCCACTTTTTTTCTGAAAATGACTGTTAGTTTTTTAAATGTTCTGATCTTGTTTCGAGGATGCAATGTGTATCTTTGTTGTGGGAGGATGGGCACACTCTCCCACATGCACACACATGCTGTCACACACATATGCACACATACATACACTGCGATATGCTCTTATGCACACTTGCAGTACACTCACAAACTTTGATTCACTTAGATGTGCACACACATGCCAGAAGAATTGGATGGGGAGGGAGAGAGGGAAAGGCTGGATGAGGAGAGCTTGGTTGTCCTGGGTGAGGCTAATGGGGAGGACATGTGAGCTGGGGAATGTGCAGCAATGGGAAGGAGGAAATCAGGGCTCTAGGCCTTCCAGGAAGACAAGCCTGGTTTTAGTTAGGTGTTGTAACAGATAAGGGTGTGAACTACGATGAGAAAGTACCTGTGTAGTGCCATATTCATGCCACGTATTGCTGCTCTTTATGCAGGTAAGAAATGTGCATTTGGTTTCAGCTAGGAGACAGCTGTTTGAGATGTTAAGTGGAAATGACTAGAGGACAGTTGTAAATGGGATCTGAAGTTTGGTAAGAGAAACAAAGTTGGAACTATATTTGAGAGTCATAGTCTTAGAAGTGGTAGTTGTTATCTCTGAAGGAAGTAAGAAGAACAGAGGTCAATGCCAGATTGAAAGAGGTCCACAATTAGATGATTGAGAACAGGAACCTGCAAAGGAGGATGAGATAGAAAGAGCAGACAAGTCTGGAATGTTCCAAATCAGAGATTTAAAAGAAAGTTTTGGAGTTGTGTGTGGTGGCTCACAACCTGTAATCCTAGTGCTCTGAGAGGCTGAGGTGGGAGGATTGCTTGAGTCAGGAATTTTAGACCAGCAAGTGTGAGACCTCTCTTCTACTAAAAATAGAAAAATTAGCCAGGTGTTGTGGTGGGCACCTGTATTCCCAGCTACTTGGGAGGCTGAGGCAGGAGAATCACTTGAATCCAGGTTGCTGTGAGCTAGGCTGATGCCAAGGCATGCTAGCCTGGGTAATAGAGTGACACTCTGTCTCAAAAAAGAACAAATAAAAATATAAAAGAAAGTTTTGAGAAGAACTCAGTCATTGACCTGAGATGAAGAAGAGTTGAAAGGATAGACCCAGAGTATGACCCTGAGGACCAGGTAGGTCACAGAGGCATCTGGCAGAGCTCCAAGAGGTGGGTGAGGTTGACCTTAGTGGTTATTTAGTCTGGATGAAGGTGAAAGGAGTTGAATTTACTCATTTAATAATACTGTGACCAAACTTGAGATGGCAGCATTTGGTAAAGTGGGAAATCATTCTGTTTTTTGTGTACTTTGCCAGCTATTTTGACATAGAAGTTATGGTCTTTACAGTTAAAGATGTGTTAAAGTCCCAGCATCTTGGCTTAGGACATTGGCCCTTCTTGCATGCCTACCTTTCTGTATCTCATTGTGTTGTGTCTGCAGCTCATATGGGTCTGTGATTGCTGAATAGATGTTCTGCCTTTCAAAGCCGTGGAGACCCTCCAAGTCTTACCACCCTTTTAACTCTCATCTGGGGGTTAGATGTACAGTTATAGGAGCAGGAAAGTAAAGTCCCGAAAAAAAGTCTTCAAAATGATTTAGTATTTTCTCCTTTGGCTTGGGAACCGATTTCCAGCAGCAATGAGCTTATCTTCCAAGGGAACCACCATGGGATTCTATAGACCTTGTTTATTTTTAAAGTCACTTCTTCCCAGCCTTCTGCACTGTTGTGCAGAACCATGCTGTGCCTTCATAACAGTAATTTGGTTTTTGAGTCGGGAACAGAATGTCTCTGAAACCCAGTAGCTGACTTTTCTTCTCAATTACTCAAAGCAACAAAGATGGAGGAAGTCAATGCCTAAAGAACTTGTAAAGCATGATTTCAAAGGTGGTACAGTTCAGTGAGTTTACATTCATGGCTCAAGTAACATCAGCCTTTATGGGGGAGTCCTCCCTTAATCATAGGGCAGCCACATGGCTGGTTCTTATCTCCAGGCCATTGCCTCACTCTGATGGCCCTTCCTGGTTGTTTCTGACTTGATTGCATTAAATCAAACCATTCGTAGCAAATGACTGACCTTATGACCTTTTTTCCTCTTCCAGAAACATTAAGAAGGAGATACAGAGTCAGAATCTTGAGTTCCGTTTAGTTGCTGCCAGCTCCTATGCTTTGTCAGTTTCCTGGGATTTGTGCCCATCCCAGGAGCTACCTCTGATGAGATGCTCTCTGTTATCCTGGTGGAGTACCTGCATCTTCACTGTCGCCACACCCTGGTTTTGCCTGTTTATCTGAATCAAGGAGTCCCATCTCTTTTGTCCCTGGTACCTTTTTACTCTTGGTTGCCTGTCCTGGAGACTCAGGGTGGACTCCTTCCCTCCTGGGCTGCCCTTGACTCTGGTTCGTATTTAGTTTTGAATCATAGCTTTCACTGTCTACATAGCACAGGAAAGACACTTGTGCCCTCATCAGTTATACTTTCTCTGTGCCTTTTTTCCTTCTCTACAGATGACTTTTCTCCACAAATGGCCTTTGATTTTTTTCATGAGATCATGCCAAAATCCACAGTGAATTCTTTGTGTTCATTTTTCCCTAGAGCTGACCCTGTCAACCACATGCTCTAGCTTCTTCTCTTTTTATCTTTCTACTCTGCCCACCTTCTTTTCAACTTAGCCCATTTTATTTTCTTATATATTTCTTATATAAGCTGCATGTAAAATGCACATACACACCCATGAAACCATCACCACAATGAAGCTGATGGACAGTAATCACCCCAGAAGTTTACTTGGACTCTTTCCTGCTGCCCATCCTTCCATTTCCATCCCCATGCTTAAACAGGAACTGCTCTACTTTCTGGCACAGTAGATTAATTTATGATTTCTAAGTTATATAAATGGAATCGTGCAGTGTGTATTTTAAAAATTATTTAATTTTAAAATTTGAGATAAACTACCTATAACATAAAATTTAACATCTTAACCATTTTCAAGTGCACGGCTCTGTGGTAGTTATTTATTTATTTATATGTATGTATGTATGTATGTATTTATTTTTTGAGACAGAGCCTCAAGCTGTCACCCTGGATAGAGTGCTGTGGCATCACAGCTCCCAGCAACTTTCAATTCCTGGGCTCAAGCGAGTCTCTTGCCTCCGCCTCCTAAGTAGCTGGGACTACAGGCGCCCACCACAACGCCCAGCCATTTTTTGGTAGAAGCTGTCATTGTTGTTTGGCGGGCCCGGGCTGATTCGAACCCGCCAGCTCAGGTGTACGTGGCTGGCACTTTAGCCCGTTGAACCATAGGCGCTGAGCCAGTTACAGATACTTTATCAGATACATAATATTCATCATTCTTGTCTCAGTCTTCAGATTGTCTTTTCATTCTCTTAACATTGCCTTTCAAAGAACAGAAGTTCTTAATTTTCGTGGAGTGCAGTACATCAATTTGTTCTTGTATGGATGATGATTTTGGTGTCATATCTAGGAAATCTTTGCCTAACTCAAAGTCACAAAAATTTTGCCCTGTGTTTCTATTAGGTTTTGTAGTTTTAGCTTTTATATTCAGTTCTGTGATCCAGTTTAAGTCATTTTTGGTATATGCAAGGTATGTCTTAGAGTTTCTCTCTTTTTGTGTATGGCTGTCTAGTTATGCCAGCATCATTTGTTGAAAGCATTAACCTTTCTTCACTAAACTTTTTTTTTTTTTTTGAGACAGTCTCACTTTGTCCAAGCCCCTGGTAGAGTGCGCTGGTGTCATAGCTCACAGCAACCTCTACACTTGGGCTCAAGCGATTCTCTTGTAGCTGGTACTGCAGGTGCCTGCAGATTCTCCCAAGTAGCTGGTACTGCAGGTGCCTGCCACAATGCCCAACTATTTTTAGAAATGGGGTCTCGCTCTGGCTCAAGCTGTCTCGAACCTGTGAGCTCAGGTAGTCTGCCCACCTTTGCCTCCCAAAGAGCCTTCACTGAACTTTTATATATTTTTTTCTCCTTTACTTTTTCTGTCTCTTTGCATGCCAAGCCTCTAGTATCTAACATCTTTTTCTGCCTTGCTACCTGTTAATCATATTATTACCTTTCATTTTGTCCTGTGTTTTCTATCTTTGCCCTCTGTTCTATCCAGTCCTTGTTTTCTTCTGTTCTGATGCCAGCAGCTTGATGTCTGCCTTTTCAAATTAACATAGTGGCTGTCACACAAGCTAGACACAACTTCCTTGGTTAGAGTGAGTTGTCTTTCTTTTAGGCTTCCCTTTCTTGATTTGATGGTGTTGACTGCCACTTCTCCTCAAAACACATGTTTGGCTTCTGTATTCTCCTGATTTTCTTCCTCCCCAGTTATTCTTCTTTCAGCTTCTTTCTTAGGCTAGTCTACTTTCCACCCTTTAAACATGGGTGTTAATAGAGATTATGTCTATAATCAGCCCTTTTCTTTCTTCTTTCTGCAGTCTTCTCTCTTGGAGAGCTCATCTACTCCCTGAACCTGAAGCCAGACATATGTGGTTCACTCTAACCTCTGTTCCCTCCTCTCTGCCTCTCCCTATGTTTGATCCCAGTTTAATTTGGAGTTTAATTGTCCTCACGTCCTACAGATCTACAGGAACCACCTCAGCTTCTGAGCTCCTTACTCTAGGAAGAGTCCTTCCATTCTCCTCATTGCCCAATTATCATGACTTCACTGTGATTTCCTTTGGTATTCTGAGTAAAATGGGCACATTTTTACTGAGAAAGTCCTAGGTACTTTCCCCCCTTTCTCTGAATTCTTTTGGAATGAGGATGGGAGAGTAGGGGTGGCAGGCAGTCCTTGTCCAGCTTCCCATCTGAGCTGTAGCAGGCCACCCACGGTGTTAGAGGGTAGGTCTTTGTGGTTGTTGATGCAGAACCGGGACTCAGGAATATGTTACGCAGCTTAGACTAAGCTATATGGTGGAGATAGTCTCTCATCTCAGTGGCATTTGATTTCACCTTGAAGTTAATCTTTTCTATGGTTCTGTGTGGGAATCAGGGAAGCCGCAGGGGCTTCTGTTGGTACCAACAATGTTGGGAAGTATAGCATTATCATACGTGAATTAAGTGTAAGGCAGAATTATATTACATTTACTATTTCTCCAGTATCTTGGGCAGGTATTCTGAGGCTCCGTGGAGAGCCTCTGGACAGGTGTCAGTAGTCACTCTTCATGTCTCCTCTATGGCAGGCAGGACCACCTGTTTTCAGGGGTAATCAGAGACAGGCTGACATACCTGGGGCTCTTACAGGCCTTGGTGCTGTTCATGTTCATTGTGTGATGCACAGATCAGAAATTAACTCCAGTTTCCGCCTACTAGACTCTTGAAATTGGGACAGGAGCACAGTGAAGGAAATGAGAGAAGCCTATTAAGGCCAAGGAGAGTGGAGGCTGAAGGCACATGGGAGTAGACTGCAGCTGTGGTAGTGAGTGTCAGGAAACCAAGTGTGCAGTGGGGAAGCCTGAGTTCAGGTCCCATGTGTGGTAGGTGTAGGCAGGGGCTTGACAGATGCATTTGGGTCTTGAGAGCTGGGACAGGGCCAGAATTTGGCTCAACCACTTAAGAGTACGTGACTTTAGATCGTTCCTTTAGCCTCTGAGAGCCCCTGTTTTGTGGAGATGACAGTTTCGTAGAGTTGTGGTCAATCCTATGTGTGGTCCTATGCTCCAAGACAGAGATGCTGTTTGCTGACAGGCATCTTCCTTTTTTTTTTTTTTTTTTTGAGGCAGCGCCTCAAGCTATCACCCTGGATAGAGTGCTATGGCATCACAGCTCACAGCAACCTCCAATTCCTGGGCTCAAGCGAGTCTCCTGCCTCCACCTCCCAAGTAGCTGGGACTACTGGCACCCACCACAACACCTGGCCATTTTTTGGTTGCAGCCGTCATTGTTGTTTGGCAGGCCCAGGCTGGATTGGAACCTGCCAGCTCAGGTGTACGTGGCTGGCACCTTAGCCCGTTGAGCCACAGGCGCCGAGCCAGGTATCTTCCTTTCTTACTTCCTTTCCCTTGATGTTATGTGTCTCTGGCATCACCTAGGATCCATGGCTTTGAGGATGGTTAATGCAAGTATGTTGTCTCAGTCCATTTGTGCACTGTAACAGAACACCCAAGACTGAGTAATTTAAATACAGAACAGAAATCTATTCTCCCACAGATCTGGAAGCTTGGCAGTCCAGGATCCAAGTGCCAGCACTTTCCATTGTCTAGTGAGGACTGCTCTCTGCTTCTAAGATGGCACCTGTTGCTGCATTCTCTGGAGGGCTAGACTGTTGTGTCCTTACATGGCAGAAAGGATGAAAGGGAAGAATACTGTGTGAAGCCTTTTTTATAATCCATTCATGAGGGAGGAGCCCTCATGGACCAGTCACTTCTTTTTTTTTTTGGAGGCAGAGTTTCACTTTGTCACCCTCTGTACAGTGCTGTTACGTCATAGCAACCTCTAACTCTTGGGCTTAAGTGATTCTCTTGCCTCAGCCTCCCAAGTAGCTGAGCCCACCACAGAGCCCGGCTATTTTTAGAGATGAGGTCTTGCTCTGCCTCAGGCTAGTCTTGAACCTATGAACTCAAGATAGCCCATCTGCCTTGGCCTCCCAGAGTGCTAGGATTACAGGCGTGAGCCACCTACCCAGCTGACCAGTCACTTCTTAATGCCATCACATTGACCATTAAGTTTCCACATAGGAATTTTGGAGGAGACTCGGTCAAATTGTAGTAGATGGCAAATGTGTGGAAGCTTTTTACAGAAGACCTTTGTTAGCATTTTCTGTCATTGAGGAAGGGTGTTTAAGCTCATCACTTAACGAAGCATTTTTAATGTCTTTACGTGGACCAAGTGATTAGCTTTGGCAAGGAAAGGTTGTGAATGTCAGACTTGCACGGATCTTCCCATGTTGAGATGAGACTTCAGTAAGTATGTTAGAAATGGGTTTCAGGTCTCCTCTCACCAAGCCTGAACCCAGGGAATGAAAAAAGTCCCACAGCAAAGCATCTCTTTGTTAGGCTCTTTCTAAGGCTAGGCAAAAATGAATTGCTTTTCCGTGGCAGCTAAATGCTATGAAAGATGACTTTCTGGTATTTGTTTTATTGTAGCTGTACTAATCTAAAGACTTCTACATAATTCACTACAGAGAATTCTTTAATGAACATAATGAACATTGCCAAAAACCGGGCTGGATTTCTGAGGCATTGTTTTATTTACTTTTCTGATTTTCAGTCAAATTATGTAATTACATTTGATGGAGTATCTTAATTCTGCTAGTTAAAAGGGTAATAGTATGGGGATTGCTAATTTATACATTAGTCAAAGATGTTCCTCTGAAACACTTTTTATGGAGGCAATAAAAAGTGACTGTTGCTGCTTGCAGAGAGAGCTAAACAGATCGTCCCCTGCCCAAATGTCAGATGTAAATCAATAAAACAAAGCAGTCACATCCTGGGCATCAAAAGGACCCAGTTGGGCAGCCTGTGACCTGGGTCTGGGGTGTCCCTGCCAGCTGTCCAGCCACCTTCAGAACAGGCTTGCCTGGAAGATCTTAGCCCATTTACATGCAGAAGAGGATCAAATTGGCTAACACTGAGACTTTATAAATAGTAGGACTGTTTCTCCAGCCTGTCTTCATTCTGTTCACAGCTAAAATTTCCTGGCAGCCTGTAACTAATGAGAACGGAAAAGTACTGTTTGCAGAGATTTAAACTAGCCGACTTGAATGCTCCCGTGATGCTTTGTCGCTGATGGTTGCATTTGCTGCTCTCTGGGATGGCCATTCCCTTCCAAGTTGAACTATTGTCTCAGGTAAAGAAAACAGCAGCACTCTGACCAAGACCCCCAGATGGTCATGGGGAAAGCCCATTTTTCATTTTGAGAATATGTCCACACATACACTCAGTAGCTGAGGGCAGTAGTACCCAGAGCTAACAGGCTGGGCGAAAGGTGTCTGCCTGGACTTCTTTAGTCCAGCCTCATGTGTCAACTGGGGATAGTAAGTAGACTGGCATGGAGCCTTAGATAAGTGTGCATTAATGTCAGATACAGCTAGTATGTTGTCTCAACTGAGCCCTTTACCACTTCTGCAGTGGAGATGCCATTTCCCCCACTTTACTGTTGAGTAAACTGAGGCTTAAAGAGCCAGGGTTGTCCAAGGTTTTATCTCCATACAGTGACTGAGCAGGTATTTTTGACTTTAGAATCTGTGCACATAAGCACTAAATGGAACTGCTTTCTCTTCTTTATCTGGAATTCTTTTTTTTTTTTTTATTAATTAAATCATAGCTGTGTACATTAATGCAATCATGGGGTACAGTGTGCTGGTTTCATATACAATCTGAAATATTTTCATCAAACTGTTTAATATAACCTTCATGGTATCTGGAATTCTTGAAAGATGTACCGTGCATTAAACAAATCTGACATATAAAATTTGTTAGCCCTAATTTCTCACTTTCTCATTAGGGACTTCATTGTTTTGTAGATCTTCACATCAGCTAGAGCTTCTATACCCAATTTCTACGCAGCGTGTGTGACTGTATTGTGTTAAACTGTCTAGACGCACCTCCTACTGGACACAACAATCACCCCGCCACTCCTCCAAAACCAAAACAGGAAAAGCCTAGAAACGATCAGTTCAGTGTGGAGAAACTTGGAGAGACCTTACAAGGAAGATGGCATTGGAGATCAGCAGTTGAGAAGGGCCAAGCACCTGGTCAGAAGGAATAACCTATGCACATACATGATGGCATTAAAGGCACGGTGACATTCCTGTGTTCCTGGGGGAGGAGAGTAAGCTGCAATGGGGCTGGCAGGGACCATACTGAGCACTTCTCTCTACTACTAAGACCCTGATTCATCTTTAGAAATTGGGTTAACTAGTGTAAGAGCATTATGTTCAGTCTTATCAGAAAGTTAGGCAGCAGAGTAGACAAAGTAGAGGATGCAGAAAGGATACATACCAGGCAGATGTTGCAGTGGTTCAGGGTGTATATGGAAGAAACAGGGGTAGCACTATGTTCCTTGGTGCTTGGGGTGTAGCAGGATAGGTCAGCCAAAGGAAATGAGGTGGGGGTGGAAGAGAGAGAGAACAGGTGGGGATGGGGAAGGGAAGTAGTGGGGTGGGGAGTGCAAGGGGCCTTGATGTCAGATGTTGTAGAGACATCGGACAAAAACTACAAAAAGACACATTTGGTTTTGATGCTTAGATGTTAGACCTGATGGGCACAGATTTCACAGTGGGGTGTGCTGGTAGGTAAGGTAGAGAGAAAGGACAATTCAGGACATTTCACTGGGAATAAAAGGAAGACAGCAGCAGCCTGAACAAAAGGCTGATTGAAAGAAGAGGAGTCCTTGTGTTTGACTGATTTTATGGAAGGGTGAGGTGTGAGGGCAGGGAATTAGTAGGAAGAAGAGGTTGGGGATGGAAGAGACCAAGTGATACTGATGGCACAGGATGTCATGGGGGTGGAACCAGAAGTCCTTCCCAGACCCATAGGACTCCACATTACTAATAGTGGGTATGTGCTAATTAATGTCAAAAAAGTTGTGTGTTATGTAAGCTTTCAATTAGGGAAGAAGCTTTGCTCTTTCAAAGTAATTTTTCGCTTTATTAAAAGGACTGACTGTAAGATTCTATTAAATAGTGAACTCCCGAGTTCATTGGGATTTTCTCTTGTAAATATACATGAATGCTGCACCTTGGTGAGGATCTTTGCCAAGGAGTGGGTGACTGGCTGCTGTCTCCCAGGCAGAAGGGATTTCTCTTCTTTTGTTCACCTTTCCTTGTCCCTAGTTCTGGTGCTGGGCTGGGGATGGACAAGACTTGGAGGAGGAAAAGTTGTGTTTATCTGGATGCTTTCCCAGAAAGAAGAGGGGCAAGGGGCTGCTTTTTCTTTTTTTGGCTTTCCTTTTTGGATTCTACACCTGGGAGTTAGGTGATAGGAGGCAGTGAGGTAAGAGAGTAAAGGAGTTTCCTGTGCTGGTTTTGCTTATAGAAAACTATAATCTCTTCTCATGGTACTTGTTCTTAAAGCTGAGCATTATCCAAATGCTTAGATAAATATACCTGGAAATCTCACTTGTTAGAATTTCATGGATTATATTCTTGAATTTCAGCTGTACATTTTTGCTTGCAAATACATGTGTTTGGGGATATAATGAGAGGAGGCTAGTGCCCACAAAGAAGGCTGACTTTAAGATAAACCACCTCCCACGAGAACTGAAGACCAAGCTTAAGCTGCAATAGGGTCTCCTTACCCTTGGTTATACCACTGTTATAAGCAGTGTTGTAACTGTGGCCACCATAAGAAAAATATGGACTCCATTTCAGGTACAAATTAAGTGGTGATTTATTTACACCTGTGCAGACGGGTCTGATTTATTTACACCTGCACAGGTGGGTCGCTGCCCCAAAGGGCAAACGGCCTCGAAGAGAAATGCAAGGAGTCTTTTATATCCTTTTTCATTCCTATGCAAGCAAGCAAAAAACAAAAGCAGAACTTGGTGGTTAGCTAGAAGCCTAGAAGCGGGGTTATGGTGGGGGCGGGGGCTACAGCATGATAGTTAACATGGAAACAGTTTGGGAAACTCAGTAGCTTGGGAGACAGTTTGGGACAGTCAGTATTCTGGTGAACTCAGTAACCTGGGAAACTCTGCTTGAGTAAGTTTTCACCATTGTTTAGCTGGTTAGGGAGTTAGGGAACTTGGAGAACTTCCTCGTCAGAAACCTGTTCTCAGAATTAGCCCAAAGTGGGGTTTGAGACGGACGAGGACTCAGGCTGAAACATTTAGGGGCCTTTAGGGGTCTTCTTGCCAGGTAAGTTACTACAGCAGAAGCTGGGTTTTAGGTCTTCACCAGGATAATCAAGGACATTGGACTAAACAGCATCTAGTTCTTAGAATTCTAGAAATGGCTTTTGTAAAATTGAAAACTAGGCTCAGTCTTTGGTTACTTGAGTCTTGTTAAATGTGCTGGGAAAATCGATCATTTGAAGGAAATGAATGTGGAATGTCTTCTTTAAAATTAGTGTGCAATCTCATAGTGTACGACACCTATTTTATGAGTCTGTTTTTTATATTAAGTATTTTCTTTCTTTTTTTATTTTGGAGACAGACTCTCACTTTGTCGCTCTTGGTAGAGTGCCATGGCATCATGGCTCACAGCAACCTCCAACTCTTGGGCTCAAGTGATTGTCTTACCTCAGGCTCCCAAGTAGCTAGGACTACAGAGAACACCCAGCTGTTTTTTAGAGACAAGGTCTTGCTCTGGCTCAGGGCTGGTCTCGAACCTGTGAACTCAGGCAATCCTCCTGCCTTGGCCTCCCAAGTGCTAGGATTACAGGCCTGAGCCACTGTGCCTGGTCTTATATTAAGTGTTTTCAAAGTTTGTCTTAACCTGTATGCAGAATATGTTAGAAAGTATTGGATATGGTTGGTTTTTTTCTAGAAGTTTATAATCTCACTGTGAGGGCTTCCATGACAGCCATGTAGAATGTCATGACTATATAAGTAAAAATGAAATAAACCAATAAACAAAATGCCGCCTTCTGTGTGAATATTACCGTGATTTCATGGCATGGTGTTACATGTGTAGGAGCTGTAAAGAAGTGGGGAGAGTTCACCCCTTATGTACTTAGGGAGGAAGTTCAATTTTGTTCATGGGTGGTGGTGAGAGGAAAGTGATTGGCTGTCCAAGGTGTATTAGAAGATAGGTGAGGGGAGGCAGTCATCGTGGCCCCTCCCACCTTTGTCCCGCCCCAGATCTGAGAGTCCTTGCCTCTGCCCTTTACTCTCCTGTGGTTCCTTACAGCCTCAGGCTTTCCTTTGATCTCTAGGCTGATGCACCAAACACCCAAATTACCCTTCAGCATTGTGCAGTCCACTCTCTGCTGGTATCTTTGTGTGTGACACATAGATACAACCAGGTAAAAACAACCAAATAATGTTGCTCCCTGTTCCATCCCTACAATGACTTGTGATCACTTTTTGATCAAATTCTGAACTCTTGTTTAAATATCCCTACGCTGATCTTGCCTAGAAGGACAGCTTCTCTTTGATGATCATTTGCTTATTATTATTATCATTATTATTATTACTACTACTACTAGTACTATTAATCCACATTATTTAGAATATTAACGATGGTGACAGTGGTGACCATAGCTAACACTTACTCTGAGCCAGACACCTGTTCTGAGGTGTGTTGTATCTGTTCCCTCATTAACTCTGGAAACATCTCAGAGGAAGGTATTCATAAACAAAAATGGAGGCATAAACCCAAGGGCACAGTGAGTTGGTGGCAAAGCAGGGCTCTGAGCCAATGCTGTGGCTGTGAGTCAAGCACCTCCTTAGGCTGCTTGTCCTTGCAGTCTTCACTGTCTTGTCATTTTTCAGACATCAGTGTGAATGTCCAGCTCCTCCCAAGAGCCTTCTCTGCTGACCTCTAGAGGTTCTGAGAGCCACTTGGTTACGTTTGATTAATTCCAAGTTTGTGAGTCCCATGTTGCTCCCACTTGTGTCCCTGGTGCCTACCTGGCAGGTGCTGGGCCAGTACTTGTTGAGTGGCCAGCAGGGCTGGCTCTGATGTGCAGACTGGCCATGGAGCTCTTTTTGGGGCCTGGGATCCAAGCATGAGCTGTGTTAGCTACAAGGGTGGCACAAAGAGGCCAGTACCTGGGCAGGGCTAGTGGCTCTGGAAGGGCAGATAGAGCATGGTAAGTCCATGGTAAAACTGCATGTAGGGTCCTTAACGCCGTCGTACTCCAGGCCAGTCCAGTGGTTTTCAACCGGTATGCCACCACTGGTATGCCATGAGGGGATATTAAGTGTACTGTGAAAATTTTTAAAGATCATTAATTAAATTATTTTCAAAAGATGTTCAAAGCACAGTAAATATGTTCTCTTTTTTTAGTTCTTTCTTTTTTTTTAATCAATGTAATTTAAGTATGCCAGGGAAGTTTAACTTAGATTCAAGTATGCTGTGAGATAAAAAAGGTTGAAAAACACTGCTCTAGGCAGAGTAATTTGGTGCTGTTATTGTGGGAGGCAACATTGGATGATACGGAGCTTCAGACTGGGAGATCTTGATACTTAAAGTCCTCCCAGGGTATGTAACCCCTAGGAAACAAAAAACCATTCTACTAGTCATATTGAAGTAATTTAGGCTAAGAATCCTTAAAAATCTAGCAATGCCACATACTATGAGTAAAGTTAAGAAACTAACATAATGGTGCCCTCAGTATCACATACTGGCTGTTGTGAAAACACACCTTATTTGTGAAAAGTCCTCTTGGTAGATCGCTAACATTTTCGCCCCCAAAACAGCAAGAGCAGTAAATAACAACCTTCTAGATAAAGCAAATGGGAAAACATTGCCAGAATTTGCTATATCAAGTGCTGTGAGCAGTGGCAGCCAACAGGGAAATCATGCAGAAGGGAAAAGGCTCTTTTATTTGCTTCTCAAAATTGGTGGGACTGGAGAAATATGGGAGAGATGAGAGGGAAAAAAGAGTAAATACAGTACTCTTGAGTTGAAAATGATGCAGAATCTTTTTGCTAGAGACTATGATTCAGTATCAAGGGCAGGAAATGAACTCTTAACTCTGATCTTATTAATAACCTTGCATTGGTGACAGAGCTCATGGTGCACGAAGACGGGTAAGAATTTGTAAGTCTTACAGCAGCCTAAAAGTTGGGATTATTGTTCCATTTTACAGATGAAGAAATTGAGGCTTTGGCTTAGATAACATAGCTGGGATGAGCTGAATCCCAGGATTCAAACTCTAGGCTGGCTGGAACTCCATGGACTGAAGTTGTTACATTGTAGATGTATACCTCCTCCCTCTTTGAATGTTAGCATGGTGTATTTGTTGAATCTGATTAGCATCAATACAATAAATTAACACAATTACACAATATTAACTTAACCATGTTTTTTTAAATTATTGTTATTATTTTGGTTTTCCCACTAGTTAGTATCCCTTTTTTATTCCAGAATTGGATCTAGGATCTGCCCTGCATTTAGTCATCATGTCTCATCACCTTTAGTCTGTGGCAGTTTCTGTCTTTTTGGGTTGGTTTGTGTGTGTGTGTGTGTGTGTGACCTTCCTTCACTCTCTCTAAGAGGTCAATTATGTTGTAGAATATTCCCAAATTTGTGTTTGTTTTCTAATGATTAGAACAGGGCTAGGATTTGGCAGGGAAGACCACAGAGGTGATGTGCCCCGCTCATCACATCACGGCAGGAGTGCACAATGTCAACATGAATTATCACTGTGATGTTAGCCTGCGTCACTTGGCTAAGGCCTGTCAACCAGGTTTCTGCCTCATTACACAGTTTATGTCCCTTTTCTGTTCTCTGTTCATTAGGGCCACAAAATCTAACCCTTGACCGGGTTGGGGATTTAATTGCACCTCCTAGGAAGACAGGAGTTTCAGAGAATTTGTTCTATTCTTAGCATATGTTAAAACCACCACAAGTAATTGATAAATATTTTGGGGAAGATACTAAGAGGTTATGCAAATATCCTGTTTTTCCTTAAAGTCCCACCCACTTGTGTTAGCATCATTAGTGGTTCTTGTCTACAGCAAATGTTTTAATGGCAATTTCCTATTTCCCTCACTCCTTTTACATTTTTAATTGGAATTTTTCTATAAGGAAGCTTTTTTCTTTCCTCCTATTCATTCAGTTATTATTTATTCAGTTTTTTATATTAATATGGCCTAAGGGGTAGTTCTTTTATTCTTTGGTATTGTGTAAGCTGGCCAGCTCTGGCCAGCTTAGGCTCTCTCAGGATAACTGCTGTATCCTTTGACATCCCTGCATTACTTTTTTCCCACAGCATTTCCTTATTTTCTGGCACTATGACAGGCTCTAGTTTCATTTTTGTATTTTCTCTGTTCCAGTCCTAGAAATCAGGTATTCTCCAGGAAGCCGATAGTCTTTATTGGAGAATGGTGTTTAGAAACCAAGATCTGGGCACTCAGAGGGCATGTTACTCCTACTTCTAGGCCCCATCTATGGACCAGGCTAGGACGTGGATATGTTTTTACTTCTCCCTTGTGTACACAGGCCTCTTTATTTTTGTGTTTCTACCTGGGTGTATGTTAAATAAATATGTGTTGTCACCTGTATTTAGTAGTTAGTAAATTTCTTTTAATAGGTGAGTTCTATGACACAGAGTGGATATGTCCCTGACAAGCTGTTAGTCAGTAGGACCCTGCATCCTCACTTCTGTGGCTGCTGTGGATCTGAGCCCTGAGTTTCTTTCTCATCTTCTCCCAGTGAGGACAGGTGCATCCTTCCTCCTTGCAAGCCATAGCCCTCAGAGCTCAGTTGCTGCTTCTCTCTCGTCTCTGTGTTTTTTAGTTACTTACCCTCACATGCTGTTTGCAGTTGCTGTAGCGGGCCCTACTATTAGTTTGTTCATTCCCTCGCTGGAGATTAGATCATCTCCATTGTGGGCTTCCTCCTGACTTTATGTTCTCCTCTCAAATTTCTGGCCTCCTCCTGAATTTGAGGTGGCTATCTCCTCAACACAGTGCAGTGAGAACTGCCATTCTTCCCTTCTCTTCTACATATATGATTGGTTTTTACAAGTAGTGACTTTCATAGTGAGTAATGCATGTTACTGTGCTCCGAAATACACATGTACCTGTACAGTGGCAGTTTCACAAAACAGAGCTTGATCTCTTTCTATGCTGTGCATCTTACATGTTTTCATTCCATTTTGTTCTATTCTGCTCTGCTAAGTAAATTTTATACCTACCCTTTGAAAAACACTGTTCTGTGTACATCTGCCAGTGATAAATGCAAGTTACAGTCCCCTTTCCTTAGCTCTCTTTTGAGGGTAGGGTGTGGATTAGGACCAGAGGTAGGGTGGGGTCCAGATTAGGACTTGGTGTATGTTTTGGTCTGGATTAGGACTGGGTATAAGGTCAGAGTGGGAGTCTTGATGAGGACTGGATGAATACAGTCCAAGATTGGTAGACTCTGTAGCTGTGCTTTCAAAGGGAGGGATTCAGAGTCCAGAATATAAGCTGTGTACAAGTTTACAGCCCTGAAGAGTTAATGGCTCTCTGGGAAGGTGCTGTAATGAATAGTCAAGCCATTGCCTGGACAGGAGACTTTTAAGAACAAGTTCCTGCTGATGATGGGATACCCAGGTGTGGATTTCTCCTGAGTGTTCATTTGAGGTTACTTGGACCTTCTGTTCCGTTCACCTCCATTGTCTGATGGGATGCTGCAGGCACCTGTGCCCTTTGTATTTTCTCCACTTCTGAAAAGGACATTTCCACGCAATTGTGTTGCTGGGATGCATCCTTTTGATACTGTAGCTATGAGGCTTGAGTGTTCGTAGTTTTCTTTGGCTTAATTATTTTTTATTTAAGAAGTCTTGGCAATTGATTGAGTAAAGTTGGTCTTAATTTTTCTGATTTTGAAAGAACAGGAAAAGAAAGTCAAGTTAAAAATGAAGATACTTAACAAATTTAGAATTCCTATATTGATAAATTTATGAAGTAGATTATCTAATCCTTGTTTTAAAAATACATTTTATGTATATATACTTGTAAAAAATGGAATGCCTCTTTACCTTGTTAAAATAATTAACTAGATTTAAGAAATGTGTCCCTATACAAATTTCCTTTTTTAGTTAATTAAAATAGTTTTATTATAAATATTAATTGGATCTGTAGCATCACTCACATTGTTCATATTGGCTGACCAGCTAGTGTATTAATAGATTGTCAAAAGTATTCCTTAAATTTTCATTTAAACCTATTGAAGTATTCATGGACATATTATGAGTGATTCCAGGTGTACTTTGCCTTATTTTCCATAAATACAGAATCAGTATTTTTGAACTATAGCTACAGAGTTAATTTTAAAATGTAAAACAAATCTTTAAAATAAACTTCTTGAAGAATTTTTTGTTAAAGTGAGCCTTTCTGAGTAATCATTGGCTAGTCTCCTGATCAAGTAGGTGCAGTGTTAGGACTGGAAGGAACCTGACTGCCCCATCCCCAGAGGGCTCTGCCAGGAAAGCAGCAGCTTATAGGGCAAACTGATCAGAGTCAGGTCAATGACAGGGTAGTCCTGAAGAGACTACTCTCTGTTCCTCAGGTGTATTAAATGGTACAATCCAAAAGATCAACAGAGGAAAAAGAGGCAAAAGTTAGTTCTTTAAAAAAAGAAAAACCATACCAAAATAGATACATTTTTGGTACGACTGGTCAAGAGAAGAAAGGATAATTCATAAAGGAACAAAGGTTGAATATAAAGGAGGTAATTACTCTTAACAAGTAGAGAATAAAAAATTTATGAGAGTGTATTCTTGGTAGAAAATTGATGTGCCTCTTCTAGACCTTGAGGAAGAAAGGAGTTGTGACAATATGAAAGAAGATCATTGGATTTGATTATTAAAATGAAGAACTGGTGTTGACCAGGTAGACGTAATAGAGTATAAAGACAACTTAAAAACTAGGAGAAGGTATTTGTAAGCTATAAAACCATTAAAAAGTTCTTTCAAAATATTTAAAGAACTCCTGGCGGTGCCTATAGCACAGTGGTTATGGCATCAGCCACATACATTGAGGCTGGCAGGTTCGAATCAGGCCCCAGCCAGCTAAAAAGCAACAATGACAACTGCATCAAAAAATTGCCAGGTGCTGTGGCTGGTGCCTGTAGTCTCAGCTACTTGGGAGGCTGAAGCAAGAGAATCACTTAAGCCCAAGAGTTTGAGGTTGCTGTGAGCTGTGACGTCACAGCACTCTACCAAGGGCAACAGCTTGAGACTCTGTCTCAAAAAAAAAAAAAAAAAGGAACTCCCATAAATCAAGGAAATTACAAAGGAAGAATAGCAAAAGATGTCAACACGTATTTCACAGAAAAGAGACATATGAGGCTAATAAACATATGAGGATGGGTTAGCAGTATCAATAAGCAGGGAAATGTGAATTAAGACTATATTGAGATACTATTTTTATGTATATGTAATTGGCAAGATTTTACAAAGCCTGACAGTATGAAGCATGGACTGTGTGGGTCTGCAGCATCACTCACATTGCCGGTGAGTAAATTGGGCAATTCCTTTGGAAGATAATTGGCATTATCGCTTAAAGTTGAAAATGTATACACTCTGTGACCCAGCAGTTTCACTCCTAGTTGTATAGTCAAGTCAGATTTTTCAGATTTCCAAAAATACACAAAAAGGAGGGAATAGCATAATGAACGCCCACAAAACTTTCACCCTGCTTCATCACTTAGCAACATGTCATGGTTCTTGTTTCATCTTTCTCCCTACCCTAAGAGTTTTTTTGATAGGACAAATCCCAGACATCATGTAATTTTTACCCATGAATACTTCAATAAAAAAAGACCTTACATTTAATATAATTTAATATAATTATCATATCCTATAAATAGCTTATTCTTCACAATCATCTAATACCTAATCTGTGCTCACTTTTTTCTGATTGTCTAAAAATGCCTTTTTGTAGATTTTTTTTTTTTTAATTAGCATTCCAGCAAGGTCCAAACATTGAATTTGGTTTGATAGGTCTTATAAGTCTCTTAATTTAGAATAATTCCTGTTCTCTCTTTTTATCCCATACCATTTGTTTGTTAAAGGAACTTGGAGCTTCATCTGGTGTAGTTTCTAGGTTTTGCATTTGGCTGGCTCCATGCATGCTCCTGGTTTTGATGGCCATTCTTCTCTGTCTCTCATCTTTCTTGTAAACTGGTATTTAGACCACTAGGTGGAATGGATTTGAAGCCACATGTTGCAAGCAACAGTACCTCACAGGCGGGCCCTCTCAGAAGGTGTGTAGTGTCTGCCTTGCAAATATTTGGGGTGTTCAGATCCTTCCATCACAGGTTCTTTCTCCATTTATCACCTAGTGCTCAGCAACTATGGAGGGAAGTTACATGTTGCAAGATGTTATTACATGTTGCAAGATGGTGATTTTCTCATTCTGTTTTATTTTCTTTGTTTATTATATGGCATTCTTTTTTAGTGCCAATTAAATACGTGGGTAGAAGTTTTTACCTACCACAAAGGGTGGTTTTATTTATTTATTTGCAGTTGGGCTGGAGCTGAGTTTGAACCTTCCACCCTCGGTACATGGGGCCAGCGCTCTACTCACTGAGCCACAGGTGCTGCCCAAGGGTAGAAGTTTTTAGATTACACTGTTCTCACTTCCTGGAATTCTTTTTTTTTTTTTTTTTTTTAAATACATGTATTTTATTATTCTTCATTACATTCCCGCCCCCCCCCCCCCCCGACTTCCTGGAATTCTTATTTAGAGATTTGGCTTTTCTGAAATTAGAGTTCCTACAGGATCATTTTACTGATGAATTTTCAAATTGTGTTATACTTGGTCACCAAAGATGACCCATGGAGTTTTCATTTTATGAACTCATTGTGTGCTTCATTCTGTTGTGGACTTTATTCTTTTTGATGCTCAGATTGTCCTGTCTTTGATCAGTGGGGACCCTCTTGGAATTGGCTTGTGTGTCCTTTCAGTGTGACCCTTTTGGAATATGATGCTTCGTTGCTCACTGGGAGGACAGATAGCTTAGACTTATCCTGTGCATTCTGGCCCCGGACTAGAGACTGGCGAAATGTATAACTTACCTCTCAAAGTGTCTCAGCGGGTTTAAGAATCATCCTGTATTCATAAAAGTTCCTTGATATCTTCTGTCAGTAGCCAAAGAATTTCTAAGAGGAAGGCACTGAGCAAGAATAGAAACACTGTCATAAGACCTTGTTCTAGAGTTTTACATGGATTGTCTCATTTATTCCTCACCTTTTGGGACTGATGCTGTTAGTGTTCTCATCTTGATCAGGGGACCAGGGCACAGAGAGGCCAACTGATCTACTCACCATTCGCAGTTGATGCACAGCAAAGCCAGGCTTGACCTCAGGTTTGAATACTGGAGACACAGCATTCAGGGACATGCTTGATTCTGGAGGACTGGCCTGGAAGCACTCAGTTGTAGAACACCGTGAGACCAGAGCCTGTGGCTTGGGGTAGCTGCTGGGGTGGCACCAAGACGTGCATGGCTGGATGAAGTCATATGGTGTCCACAGTATTGGCCTGATCAGGGGTCACATCCACTTTGGTGAAGAAAAATGAACTTAGAAATAAGATGTCTGCTGCAGTAGAAGAAGTTTGTCAGGTAGGGAGCCTCAGTGGGAGCTGCCCTGGAGATGACCTGGTTGGGATCACAGGAGGGCTGGCTAGTATGAGCTGCTTGTCTGTGTGTAAACCTAGGAGTGGTGACTGACCTGTCCTTGCCCCTTTGTAAGTGAGAAGGCTGAAGACTGCAGAGGGCAGCTTGGGACCCAGGGTCCAGGCATGGTGTTACATTAGAGCTGAGAGCAGCATGAGTGGATGAGCTCTCAGGAGTGGACACGGCTAGGAAGGTGGAGGCGAGAAGCAGGAAGGAGGTCCAGCAGACCACAAGTGTTAGGTTTCAGAAGCAGGGCAGCAGGCGTCAGGGGTGGAACATTTTTATAACAATGCACATTTTATAAAGCCTCAAATGAAGAAACTCACAAGAAAATTCACTGTATTTCCACCACGCGGAAAGGATTTGAGTAAATCTTGAATTGAGACTGACTGAGCATAGGCAGGAAAGAGTTGAGGAAGACTCATTTGTGGGAACAGAAGGAAAAAGAATGAGAGGAGCCAGGACAGCTTACCATAGGCTGCCTTGATGAAGCCTTGGGCTTTGTCACCTGGGCCATGGGGAGCCATAGAAGCTTTTGAGGACAGCATGGGTGGTCATAGGGGCACGAGAAGAGGTTGAGAGGGACTGGGCTGTGACTCCCATCCAGGTGTGGGATGTGCAGAGCCAGTGAAGCGAGAAGGAAATGATAGAAGAAAGGCAGGAGTATGAAGAGAGGGAGTGAGTCGTGGTCTGCTAGCTGCTTTATATCCACGACACACACTTCTCATACATACACACTCTGCATGCACATTTGTGAATACCACAGACGTATATACCTCATGCACTGCACATAAGCACCCCACATACGACACATACACTACATGTATGTCACACACACATAGCACCTGCATGTATCACACACACCCAGCCTCAGTTCATTTGGGCTGCTGTAACACAGCAGAAATTTCTTTCTCTCAGATCTGGAGGCTAGAAGTCCAGGATCAAGGCATAGCAGATTTGGTGTCTGGTTGAAGGCCTGTGCTGCTTCATGGACTTGGGTTTTCTTTCTGTATCCTTACATGGTGGAAGGGGCAAGGGAGCTCTTTGGGGCCTACTTTATAAAGGCAGTAATCCTACTAATGAGGGCTCCATCCTCCTTACCTAATCACCTCCCAATTCCCCCATCTCCTAATCCAATGACCTTAGGAGTTTGGATTTCACTATATGAATTTGAGAGAGTGGGCACAAATATTCAGACTATAGCACATACATGCACATTGCACACACTTGTTAATGATATCTCCCCTGGCTCGGCGCCTTGGCTCAACAGGCTAAGGCGCCAGCCACGTACAACTGAGCTGGCGGGTTCGAATCCAGCCTGGGCCCGCCAAACAGCAATGACGGCTGCAACCAAAAAAAAATGGCCAGGCGTTGTGGCGGGCGCCTGTAGTCCCAGCTACTTGGGAGACAGAGGCAAGAGACTCGCTTGAGCCCAGAAATTGGAGGTTGCTATGAGCTGTGATGCTACGGCACTCTATCCAGGGTGACAGCTTGAGGCTCTGTCTCAAAAAAAAAAATGATATCTCCCCTGCGGGGACAGATGGCAGTCGAGTCCACAGGGTGGGTGGTAAGGTATGATGGGTAACTGAGGGAAATGAGGGTGCTGGGAACATTGTCATCAATACACAGAGGTGGGGACCTTTGCATTACACTGTGAAGGGCAAACGAAAGGAGAGAGGACCTTTTGTTCCAGTAGTAACACTTAAACGCAAATGGGTGAGACAGGATCCTGATCAGGTGTGAGCTCACTTCTACTTGCCAACATGATGGTGACTGTTGGTAAGAGTGCCTCCAGCTCTTCCTGTGCAGGTGACCCAGTTCGCTCCACCCAGTAGCACACAGGTCTGCTGTCTGCCAGGAAGGGTCTGGCTTTCAGGGCCTGCCCTAGGGAGGCAGAACCCTGCTGCCCACAGCACCTGGCAGGCAGTGGGAGCCTGTTCTGTGATTTTCCTTTAACACATTTAGAACCTTGTTATCCCAGCTCATCAGGAGTGGGAGCCACAGTGAGACCTACTCCATAATCTGCAACCTGGCTGCTGACTCACTTTCCTACTCCCACCCTTGCCACTGAAGCATTACTGCTTGCTCCCCCGCCTCCTACTGTATGCCCAGGCCTGCAGCTGCAGGAGTGACCAGTGGTGGCAAAGTGGGAGCCAGAGACACCTGCACTTTGACAGAATGCTTATTTTTACATACTGTCAGCTAGAGATGATCAACTTTATTTAAAGAAAATATGGATTCAGAGTGTTAAAAAAAAGCACCCAGCAACTTGCTGGGGCTGTTTTAGGAGTGATTCTCTTGCCTTCTTTGTAAGGAAACTGCAGGTTCTATGCAACTGAGGACACTGTGGGAGGTCAAGACAAGGCAGGTCCTATGTGGCCAGAGGCCCCTGCACAATCACAGAGCTTTGGTGGCAGGGTGTGGGGGTAAAGATGGCAGATGTCTTCCCACCCCCCTGCCCCACCCAGGCTGAGACTGGCAGCCCTTAGCCCTGGAGGAGGCAGAGCATGCGTGGGTATCACCAGTGGTGTGGGCCGAGTGACTGCTGTGTTGTGGGAAACAGCATCCCCAAGGTGCCCTCCTTCCCTGGTTGTGTTCTTTCTCTTCTCTTGACAGAACTATTTCTTCTCTCCGACTTTTGTGGGCTCTTCATGTTCATTTCCTTATCTCTGTCTAAGACAGACCAAATTTTGATGTTCATTTTTTGTGTATGGGAATAAGTAAAGTTACCTGTTGTCATAATTTTATTATTTTCAAGTGGTACTATGTATACAAAGCCACCAGTAAGAAGGAATTCTGTCCCATTTCTCAGCTGTACAAGAGCAGATAGAGTCTCTTCACATACAAGTGTATCCACATCAGATATGAGCTTTACAGCTACTGCAGTGCTCATGTGGAAGGATCCCATGGAATCTTGGGACTGGGTGAGTCCTTCCTGCTGTGCCCAGCTCCTCCACACCCCATTCTAAGGGTCAGGCTCGTAGGCCCCAGGAGGGCTCCTGGATACTGGGATACAGGGCACATCACTGTCTCCTGTTAACACTTTTTAAAGAGAACCGTTTTTCTCTTGGTTATAAAAATGTCTACTTATTTTAGGGAATTTGGATAATACATGGATACAAGGAAGAATTCAGATTTCTTGTTTTTCTACTACCACAGATAACCACAGAGATTTAATGTGCTTCCTTTCAGTCTGATGTATAAGTATGTATATATGTATCTTCTTAGAAACGGAAGCCATAGCATACTGAAATGTCTTTTTTTTTTCATTTTTATAATGTATTGAAAGCTTACTCCATATCACTAGTTTTTGAAAATACTTTCAAAAGGTATTTTCTGCATTTGGCTGCATCTACACTAATCTTTCTTTTGCTATCTCTTTTCAAGGTATTGACCATTCTTTAGTTTCCTTCCTGTTCTGTTTTCTTGTGCCATTGAGCTGGGCTCTTGATTTCCATCTTTGATCACTGTACCCCACAATGGCCTGCCTATGTGGGCAAGTTCAGGTTGGTATCCCTTCTGATTAGCCAGGGCCTGCCAATATTCAGTGCTGAATTTTGAATATCACCTCTGATTGAAATTAGTTTCCTTACCTGCTATGTTTGCTCTGGCTGCTGCCAAAAGATACTCCAAAATAGGTGGCTTTAACAACAGATGTTGATTCTCTCATAGTTCTGAGTCGGGAAGGCCAGGATCGAGGTAACAACTGGACTTTGTTCCCTCTGAAAGCTCTTGGGGAGATCCTGCCTTGTCTCTTCCATCTTCAGGGGTGGCTGACAGTCCTTGACGTTCCTTGGCCAATAGACACATCAGTCCCTTCACATGGCCTTCGTGACATTGTCTTCCTTGTGCATGTTTGTCTCTGTGTTCCAAAGTCCCCTTTTAAGGATACCAGTCATACTGATTAGGATCTACTCTAATGACCTTATTATAACTAGATCACCCCTGTAAAGATCATATTTCCAAGTAAGATTACCTGGGGTCCTATGGGTAGAGACTCCAACATAACATTTTGGGGGAGGAGTGGAGTCACCAGTTGCACAGCCCAGAGAAATTGAGCTGTGGTAGAGGCCCAGCCTCACACATACACGGTGGGCAGGGCATGCCCACTGTTGGTAAATATATTCTTGTCTTAGAAGTTTGGACAGAGAAGGCAAGTCTTCTTTAACTACCCCTTCCTTAACCTTGTCTTATATATGCATCTGCACAGATGTACACACAATTTTGTCTTTTCCCGCATGAGTGGAATTATAGTGTGCACGTTGTTTGCAGGCTGTGGGGCATTCACCATGCCAGGTTCCCAGTGGACTGAGCTGTGCCTACTGTTGGAATGTTCTGTGCTCATAGCTGCTGCCTCCTTCATGACAAGGCTTTTGTCTGTCTCTATAATGGACTCGTGAGTCTAAACTTATTTTTATATGTGTTTATGTTATTAATATTGTTGAATTTTATGGAAAATACTGTATTTTTTAACATCAGCTTCTTGGTTAGGCCTATTTGCCTCTATGCTGTGTTTGTAAGAGGCATCGACAATAGGATTTAATTGACAAGGTTTTTTAGGTTGTCTTGTTACATGTATTGCTTACCTCTTATTAGTGATACATACAATTTTAATCTAGTCCTTTTGGCTTTGCTTTATTTACTAGGAGAAACTAGAGGCTGGGGGTTGAATTAGGATTAAAGTTTAGCAGCTGCAGGATGAAATTACTTTGTCTTTTTTTTTTGTTTTTAAAGATAGGCCCTGACAAGCAGTTTATAAGAACCAAGCACCCATGAGGCCAGGGTTTTTATTCAGAAGGTCCCTGTGGTTAATTAACAGGCCTAGTTCTGAGTAATTGCAAAGGCTAGCAGACAAGCATATGCTTTGATTGTGGTCACAGATACTTTTCTTAAACTCAAGGATGTTGTATTTAGGTTTCTTCTCTATAGCTTTTCCCTGTCCTATGATTTTCTGGGAAGACTATGTAGGAGGGTCAGAAAGGAAATCACCCCTAAAAGAGGAAGTTAAAAATGGAAAAACCGGCGAGCTTGAGCTAAAACTCAAGTTGGTCACTCCTTCAGGATATAGGAGTGGCATATGCCAGGTGGGTGGGTTCCTTTGGTCATGTCTGCCTGGCTGGCATCTTACCCTTTCTTATTCTTTCTCAGGATTCAGGAGCAGTTCCAGAAAAACCCTGACAGTTACAATGGTGCTGTTCGTGAGAACTATACCTGGTCACAGGACTACACTGACCTGGAGGTCAGGGTGCCAGTGCCCAAGCACGTGGTGAAGGGGAAGCAGGTAACTGCCTTGGGGGAGATGGGAATGGCTTCACCCCAGCTGGACTGAGCTGTTGGAAGAAGGACTCAGTGTCATTGAGGGAGGGTTTGGATTAACTGTAGGATGTGAGGTGTGTTCCTTCTACTCCCAGGAGTGGGCTGTGTGTACCATCCTCGTTTCCATCCTTCTCTCTGTGAGGTCCTCCTAGGTGATCTGTAGAAATCTCCCTTAGGAGATAGTGAGCCCTGTTGTCACTCTGAGCAGCACTCAACATCAAGATGTATATATGTCCCATAAGAGAGAAGCCCGTGGATTTGATATGCTGGCCTCTTTCACTAAGCAAACTCATAGACACTCTTGGGACTCCCATTATAGACAGGAGCATCGATTTTCAAGGGAATACTTAGACATTACCTTAGTGAAGTCTACATTTTTCCTAAAGATTAAATCTACCTTCAGCCTCCCTAAGAAAATTCCTAGCAACTAAACTATCAGTAATAGCTAGGTTGCATCTGTCATGTTAATTTCCTGGCTTTGCCAGCCCAGGGTCCAGTAAACTCATCTTAGACAAAGTGACACAGTGGGTACTACCTCCCTGTGTGTGCTGATGAGTTGTATATCACAGAAATGAAAGGCTTATGATTTAATTCTCCAGAACCTTTAATCATTAGAGCAGTGGTTCTCAACCTTCCTAATGCCACAACCCTTTAATACAGTCCAAAGGGGTCGTGACCCACAGGTTGAGAACCGCTGTCTTAGTGCCTGCAGTCCTCCCAGGGAAGTGAGAGGCTGCATGAGAGAAAGGGAGGGACAGGCTTCCCTGTCCCTAGGCCCTCCTTACACGAGGTTTCCTCGGAGAGTATCCTCGGAGAGTATCTAGCCCTGCTAGGACCAGCAAGATAGTGTTGTTCTCTGTGCCTCTGCAACCACTCAAGGCAAGATGGCTGGGCTGGTAGTTCATGCCACCCTCTGAGGACAGCTGTGTACTTCTCACAGGGTCCTCATGGAGAGCTTTCTCCTTTGGTGCTGGGTGCCAGGTCCCATGCTAAGGCCTTATTCCCCCCCCCAACAACAGACCCAGAAGTGCTGCTGCTTCTTAATCCACACTCCTTTCACACTCCTGTAAGTTAAGGGGTCAATCTTGAGACCCACTGAAGCCCCATCCAGTCTTGAGAGGCAAAGAACTCAGGTCACAGGACAAAGAGGATGTCCAGGCTGTGCAGTGCAGTGCTCTTCCATGGAGCAGGGAGCCATGTCACGGTTCAGCTGTAGCATTCATGACTTGTGTTTCAAAAGTTTAAGGTTTCTGAAGCCTCCATTTAATGAGTTTGAGTGAATAGAAGTTTAATCTTTTAGTGGGAGAGAGATGTTTACTCAAGGAACTTTGATAAGAATAATATTATCCTAGGTTATAAATAAGTAGGCTTCACTTTTATTATAAAAAACCTCGTGTAACGATGCAAACTAGGAAATTACATATTTCCACAATATGAAAAAAATTGTTGTATGCCAGAAACTGTATCCTTATTTCAATCTTCATGAGAACCTGCAACCTGCAGAGTAAGTAATGTCATTCTATTTTATAGATGAGAAATTGAGGCTGAGAAAAGTTATTAAATTATCCAAGTTGACATGGAAAATCTACAGTATTGTCATTGTCTTGTTATGCCTGGAATAGTGAGCACTCTAGATAAGTTTTTGAATGAATAAGGTAGCAAAGCTGTCGTTTGAGTCAGGTGTGTCTGCTTCTAAAGCTCATGCTGTTTTTTCTGGGCCACATTCCTTATTTTATAAATACCAGTGTTGCTGGCGTCTTAGAGAGACTGTTCAGGAGCATGTCCAGTCAAGTTGCATGTGTGTTCTTAGGAAGTGACTCACTCAGTACAGTGAGGGCAGCCTGGCTGGCACCCCACAGCCTACATGGTGACAGTATGACTGCCAGCCTTAATTTCAGTCCCTTCTGTGCCTCCCTGGTCTGCGACCACTCCCTCTTCCATCTCTCCCTAGCACTCTGAGCTCCACTCGAAACAGGCAGACATACCCTGAAACTGCCCTGTGTATAGGAGAAGTTGTAAGAAGACTGTGACTTCTAATAAGGGGAGATGGCTGGTGTGAGAGGAATATACTCACTCTGTGTGGCACAAAAGACCCGACACACTCACTTGGCTGTTAATGGAGCAACGATCATAGATGTGGATCAGTGAGTTGCAAGGAGCCTAGCTTTGGCAGGAACTAATTGTCTGCTCATTTCTCCCTTCCTCCTCCCTCCCATCCTAAACCCTCTCTTAATAGCACTTGGTGACCCTAAAAATCATAAAATTGTAGCTTTAGAACCCAAGTCAAACCAGATCACTAGGGATTATTCACACAGAATTCTAGCTTCAAATGTCTTCTCTCTTTTTTTTTTAAAGATAGAATCTCATTCACCCAGGCTGGAGTTTGCAGTCATAGCTCACTGCAACTTTAAACACTTGAGCTCAAGCGATCTTCCTGCCTCAGCCCCCTGAGTAGTTGGGACTACAGACAGGTGCCACTGTGCCTGACTAATTTTTTTATTTTTAGTAGAGATGGAGTCTGGCTCTTGCTCAGGTTGGTCTTGAACTCTTGTGCTCAAGCGATCCTCCCACCTCAGCCTCCCAGAGTGCTGGGATTATAAGTGTGAGCCCCTGTGGACAGCATGCTTCTTGTCTATAATATTTTTAATAGATCAGGAACAGGTGCTAGCTGCCCTTCTTAGGTAGCTTCCCTAGTCTTGGGGGAGGAGGGGTTCATTTCATTTTATTGATAGGATTATTGAATCCTATGTTATGTGGTTATATAAATTGTGAGAAGTGTTATCATATTTCATTCACTTGGCTAAAAAAAGTACAGGTTCCTGGTCCTTTATCTGTCTTCTAAACTGCTCCATGAGCCTTTGGGTATTTCCCTGAAAGCTTTTGATCAGGGAAAAGTAGTTTCAGGCTGGTAGTTTTAGACCATCCATAGTCTTTGCTTCAGTAATAGGCCCAGCCTAAAACTACTTATTTTTTCTTCCTTTGACTCAACAGACCCAAGTTACCTAACAGCTTTTGTTGTGTACTTTCCGTAGCTACCTGAGATAACTCCCCACTGGAAATGATGTCTCAGCTGTGCTTGCCAACTAATCATGGTTGATGCCTTGATTCTGCTCTGTGGTGGGCACTGTGTTTGAGGGTCCTTTCCCTGTGTCTTGTCTGAAGTTCACAGTTTACACCTCTTTTCACATGTACTTTGTCATGTTCTCTAGGCTAATATAGCTCTTCTTTCATCAAGGGTAACCTTGGGTTTGTCTCATTCTGCATTAGACATTTTTAGAGCATGTGAACCATGCTCTGTCCCAGGAATTAGCTTGTGGGGCCACCAAGACTAACAAGATAATAGTCCACAGGTATATCCCAGTGGGATACAGGGAGTAAGTTGGCAAATAAATGAGCAAAGTGATTCCAGATGAGGGTGAGTGCAGTACAGAACATAAGACTGGTGATTTGTATATTTGGCCAGCACTTATGTAGGGTCTTCTTTATGCCTTAGAACAGAGACTTGTCCCCTCCAGGCCTTCTGACCGTTGTGAGGCAATCACTCTATAACCCTGAGGGCTGCTAAGAGCTGTGTGTGCAGGGTTCCAGCCAATAAGAGCCAGGCCAGGATCGAGGCTCACTCTGGAGCTAGTGTTCCCGGTCACCTCAGAGAAGGCTTAAAGGTGAAGTTCAGTTATAAGACGAGGACAGAAGGAAGGGGCCTCCTGCATCTGCCACTGATTTTTTTTTGTCAGGGTGACTTAATTTGTCGTGGTGACCTGTCTTAGTGTTGAGCTTCATCTCCTACATGGTTGAAAAGTTCTTGGTCTCTCAATTACTTAGTGATCTACAAGTTTTAGTCATACCTCCCTTAAAATTTTGAAATTAAATTTATTTTGTATTTGTCAGATTTTGCTGGTCTAAGGGTTTTTCTTCAGAGTGTTCTGTCTTTCTGGATTGGCTCCTTTCCAAGTTGTTCCTTAAGGGTACCTATCATGGCTTCCTGTCAGCAGGGTTTATTTTTGGTTTGTCTGTGGCATCTAACAGTTATCATGATGGTAGCCCTGGCTGTAGCAACCCAGCTGATAAAATCAGAATTTACTCTGGTTGGGATGGAGGGACCTTGTGCAGGCAGCTCTCTGTTTGTGTTGGGGCTTCCAGACACAGAGGGACAGAAGAGTTAGGTCCTCTGCTCTCCAGCTGTAGCTTGATGCTGGTATTATCAGAGCTCCGCCTTTGTGGTCTCTCACCTTGATCCCTTTTCTGTAGAAATAGGTTGCAACGGTGGTGGGAGACAAATGAGAACATTTGCATGATGCTTTATGTTTTCTTTGCTTTTTTTTTTTTTTTTGAGACAGAGCCTCAAGCTGTCGCCCCTGGATAGAGTGCGGTGGCATCACAGCTCACAGCAACCTCCAATTCCTGGGCTCAAGAGAGTCTCTTGCCTCCGCCTCCCAAGTAGCTGGGACTACCCAGGTGCCCACCACAACGCCCAGCCATTTTTTGGTTGCAGCCGTCATTGTTGTTTGGCAGGCCTGGGCTGGATTTGAACCCACCAGCTCAGGTGTACATGGCTGGTGCCTTAGCCCGTTGAGCCACAGGCGCTGAGCCAATGCTTTTTGTTTTCATTAGAAGAAAAATGGAAAATGTTCTTATTTTACATGCAACTTTTATTTATTTTTATTTTTTTATTTTTGAGACAGAGTCTCATCATGTCACCCTCGGTAGAGGCATCGCAGCTCACAGCAACCTCAAACTCCTGGGCTAAAGAGAGTCTCTTGCCTCAGGCTCTCAGTAGCTAGGACTACAGGCACCAGAAACACCTGGCTGTTTTTTTTGTTTTTTTTTAGAGACAGAGTATTGTTCTGGTTCAGGCTGGTCTGGAACTCCTGAGCTCAAGCAGTCCACCTGCTTCAGTCCCCCAGAGTTCTAAGATTACAGGCATGAGCCACTATACCCAGCCCAGAACAAGGAACTTTTGAGTTCATGACACAGATGTTTATATGATTGCTCAGGTTAGACCAGTTGGTTATAAACCTGGCATTTCATATGAATCACAGGATTTCAATGTTTCTGAAAGTTGAACCCCAGAGATTTTTAGTTTAACCTCTCCTTTGCAAATGAGAAAACTCTCCTAGTGAAGTGGTGGCAGAGCAGAGGGCTCCCTCTCTCACCCCCTTCCCCCATTTTATCCATATTTTGAGTGAAAATTGCCATTGCAAATGAAGCCATGATTGGATGTCACTGAATGACAGATGGCTTTCTTTTCTCCTGAATCTCCTTCCTCTTGTGGATTGTGGGTGGTCCTGCAGGCTGGTGCCATCTCAGTCCCCACTCAAGAACCTTCTAGAACAGCACCTTTGCCCCTAGGTGTGTGTTATATGGCTCTTAGGGATGCCTAGGCTTAGATTTGTGGTGCTACTTTGCCTCTCAGCTTGAGGCAGGTGCTAGAATTTTGCTAAATCTTCATAACATGTGGCATTCCCTTCTTAGAACTTGTTTAGAAAAAATGTAGGAAGACTTTTTATTATAGGAAACTTCCATAATAGAAAAGGCTAATAGGCTGCATTTGTCTATTTATTTTTTAATTTATCTAACTTTTGAATACATTACACATTTACTTGTTCAAAAAAATAAATATATACAATAACAATGGCAAAAAGATCACTGTCCTTTATGTATTCTTTTTTTCCGTATTGACCCTTTGGTTCTGACCTAAGTTACTGTGAAGCTGGTTTGGGGGATATTTTAGCAGATGTTTTTATGTGTATATGTATAGCCAACTATGAACATATATTTCGTCATCCCCACCTTTAGTGTAGATGATGCAGTCCACTTACTGAGATGACCTCAATGCTCCCGTCCAGTGTTAGCCTGACCCTACAAGAGAGTTTTAGTCTCTTCTGTTTACCTCCATATCCTCACTGCCTAATGGGTGCCTAGTAAATCTCCGTAGATCTTGTTTTCCCTTGTCTTCTGGATCAAGTCCCCCAAACCCTCTAGCCCCTCATTCCTGGGGCTCCCATTCTCTACTTTGCCCTCTTCAAGCAATAGGCTGTTAATGGACATGTAGATTATTTCCAGTTTTTGCTGTTTGTTATAAACAATATAGCAACGAATGCCCTTTAGTTAACTTTATTTTGCATACAAGGGTGTGACAATTAAGTTCATGAACTCATCCTAGAAAAAATGCTACATGCCTCATTGCTGAATGTCACCATAGTTACCTTCAAAGCACTCCCCCTGGGAAGCCAAGCACTCATGCCAGCACCTCGTCCACCCTTCAAAGCAATTTGGGAGCTCTTTCTGGAATAGCCGTCAAATCTGTTATTGTATTACCCTTGATGTCCTGAATATCACCAAAATGTCTTCCTTTCAATATTTCCTTTATCTCCAGGTAAAGAAAAAAGTCATTGGGGGGCCAGATCAGGTGAGTAAGGAGGGTATTTCAATATAGTTATTTGTTTACTGGCCAAAAACTCCCTCATAGACAGTGCCTTTTGAGCTAGTTGCCTTGTTATGATGCAAGAGCTATCAATGAGTTGTTGGCTAAGATTTTCAGTTAAGGTTTTCCTGTTTCTGTCTTGATGTTTATTTAGTCTGCTATGCTTCTCATTGTGAACCGACAATTTAGCACACAATTTGATGAATTTTTGCAATGTTTTCATCAGTTATGCTCATTATTGGCCACCTGACCTCTCTTCATTATGACAACTTTTTTTATTGTTGAGTTTTAAGAGTTCTTTATATATTCTAGATACTACTACTTGTTAAATACATGGTTTGCAAATTTTTTCTCCAATTCTACGGGTTGTCTTCACTTCCTAGATAGTGTCCTTTGAAGGACAAGTTACAACTTTGATAAAGTCTATTTTATCTAATTTTTCCTTTGGTTGCTTGTGCTTTTGGTGTTGTATCTAAGAAACCACTGTCTAACCCAAGAGCACAAAGATTTACTGTTATATTTCTTCTTAGAGTTTTAATTTTAGCTCTTATATTTAAATCTTTGATACATTTTGAGTTGAAATGTCATTATGTGAAGTGAAGTAGTGAGTTGAAATTTTATTTTGTGGTATGAGGTAGAGGTTATGGTTCAACTTCATTCTGAGGTAGTGGGCCAGTTTCATTCTGTTTTATCATGGTACAACTGGTTGAAAAGACTATTTTTCCCCTATTGAATTGTCTCGGTACTCTACCCCCCCTTTTTTGTTTCGGTACTGTACCCCCTCCTTTATTTTGTCTTGGTACTCTTGTCTAAAATCAACTGAACATAAATATATAGGATTGTGTTGCTAGACTTTTAATTATATTCCACTGGTAAATACATATATATGTCTTTTTTTTTGCCACTGATTACAGTAGCTTTGTAGTAAGTTTTAAAATTTTGTTCCTCATTTCTGTTTCGCTATTCCTTCATTTCTTTCTTTTGTGTTAAATCTTTATTTTGTAATATAATATTTTAATTCCCTTGTTTTGAACTATATCTTTTGGAGGTTTTTTTAATGTTAGTATTTGTCCTGGGGATTACAATTAACATTGTATTTTATAATAATTTACTTCAGATTAATGCAATTTTAATTTTAATTGTGTCAAAAAATTGTTTTTATATAGTTCCTAGTCCTCACTCTTTTGACATTATTTATACTTTCTGCAATTGTTTTTTAAATTAGATGGGAGAAGAAAAAGAAGAACATTCTTTCATTTTTTCTTTTTCCCTTTTCCTCTCACTGGGTAATTGCAGTTGACCTATCTTTGGGTTTGCTGGATATTTTTCCTTTTGCATGCTGAAATATGCTTTTGAGCCCCAGTAGTGAATTTTTTTAAATGACTTTTGACCTTAAGAATTTTTATATTATGTTCTTTTCAGTCTTATACTTCCTTTAGTTCTTTTTCTTTAGTTCTTTCCACAGACTCCAAACAGCTGATTTATAGACTAATTTCTACTAAAACCCCATATATGGGCTTCCTTAGAGAAAGATTTTATTGTATTCTTTCCCTTGTGTATATGGGCCATGCTTTCTTATTTCTTGCAAGTCTTGTAATGTTGTTGTTGTTGTTAAGTGGATATTTTAAATAATAATGTAGCAACTCTAGAAATCAGATGCTCCTTTCTCTCCATGGTTGTTCGTTCTTGATATAATTGTTCTTTTTGTTTAATGACTGACTTTTCTCAACTAATTCTATAAAGTATATGTTCTTTTTTGTGTGTGGCCAGTGAAATCTCTATTTGGTGAATTTAGTGGTCAGCTAAGTATTAAATGGAGAATTTCTTAAACTCTTGGGACCAGTAAATAAAATGGTCTTTGTGGAGGGGCTTCATGTACATATTGGAGCACACAGCCTAGCATTTGAAAACTCTGCCTTAGCCTTCGCTTCCTGCTCAGGTAGAGTCAAAATCAGCCAAAGATGACAGCTCAAGACCTTCTCAGGTTTCTCCTGAGCATGCACTGAACCCTGTATATTCCTTTCAAAGCCTCCACATATATTTTATTCCCCACATTTTTCTTTGGCGTGCCTCAGTTGTTAGCCACCTCAAACTAACTTTACAGCAGGCAGCTGCAAGTTTAAAACACTTGTCTGTAATTGTTTTCAACAAATACTCCCCTGGGAAAAGGCTTGTCTGAGTCCAGTTAAAAATAGTCTTGTAAGCAGGGAACCACTGGATAAGTCTAACAATGACAGTTCTTTGAGATTGAAGCTTTCAAAGAGGTCTGGCTCTATTTTGCTCATCCTGATGCCTACTAGGCTATACCAGGAATGTGGGTTGCCAAGGGGCTGGAGAGTGGGGATGGGTCTAGGGCTTTACAATATTAAAATGTCACAGAGCTTGAATTGTTTATTGAATTTATGGTCCCTGGGTTCCTGCAAACCTTGGTTAGTTTCCAAAGTTCATAAAAGATTGATTGATGATTTTCGCCAATCTTTTGGTTGTTTTTATGGAGGAGAGCTCTTTCAGAGGCCTTTTCTTCACCATTTTTACTGGTAAAGGTCTGGTTTGGGAATTTCTTATATAGTTTTTATTTTCCTGAGGGTTCTTACTGCCTTTTTATCTTGCTGTCAAAAATAGTACACTTTCATCATAACCTTAGAATTACCCGTACTCTTATTAATAGTATGCATCATCTAGAAATCTCTTTCCTGAGCTTCAGTCTGGACTGGTTATCTCCAGTTCTGCGTAACTACCATCCTGGAACTTTCTTCTTGCACTTTGTGATTAAATGCACTGCTTTTTGGATCCAAACTATACATTCCTCTTTTTCAGTTTTCATCCTCATTTTGTTTTTCTCAAAATGATACGTGGTAAGTGCAGAGTTCTTGTTTGTCTTAAAATATGTTTATTTTAGCCTTTCACTAATTTCACAGTTGGATGTATATAGAATTCTGTCTTAATAATGCTCCCCTTAGAGGATTGAAGGCTTTTCTCTTGTCTTATATCCAGTGTGATTGATTTTAGAAGTCTCTTCTATTTAGGTTCTTTGTGAGTAAACCTTTTCTCCTCATTGGCACTTTTAGGACCTTTTTAAAAACAGTTAATGTTGGCGCACCGCCTGTGGCTCAGTGGGCTAAGGCGCCAGCCATGTAAATCTGAATTGGCAGGTTTGAATCCAGCCTGGGCCCGCCAAACAACAATGACGGCTACAACCCAAACAAAAATAGCCGGGCGTTGTGGCGGGCGCCTGTAGTCCCAGCTACTTGGGAGGCAAAGACAGGAGACTCACTTGAGCCCAGGAATTGGAGGTTGCTGTGAGCTGTGATGCCACGACACTCTACCCAGGGTGACAGCTTGAGGCTCTGTCTCCAAAAAAAAAAAAAACAAAGAAAATGGACTTTAGTGGCTTAAAAAACATTTATTTCACACAGTTCTGGGAACTGGGGGTCTGGGATTAGAGTGTCAGCATAGTCAAGTTCTTATTGAAAGCACACTTCCTGGCTCACTGACAGCCTAGGGTGTGCAGTTGTTTGCATTCCAGATGTGGTCTGAGGACTTGCAGCATCAGCATCACCTGGGAGATTGCTAGAAATCTGGATTTCAGGCCTCATCCCAGAACTTCTAAATCAAAGCAGCATTTTTAACAAGATGCTCAGAGTGAGTCTCATGCAGCTTAAGGTTTGGCTTAATTAATATGTTAGTGGACGGTAATCGGACAACATGCTCAATTACTTTTTAAAAATTATTATTATTATTATTTTGAGACAGAGCCTCAAGCTGTCACCCTGGGTAGAGTGCTGTGGCATCATAGCTCACAACAACCTCCAGTTCCTGGGCTCAAGCGAGTCTCTTGCCTCAGCCTTCCAAGTAGCCGGGAGCACAGGTGCCTGCCACAACGCCCGGCCTTTTTTTTAGGTTGCAGCCACCATTGTTGTTTGGCAGGCCCGGGCTGGATTCGAACCCACCAGCTCAGGTGTACGTGGCTGGCACCTTAGCCCGCTGAGCCACAGGCGCCGAACCTTAAAATTATTTTTTTATTTTTATTTTTGCATCACAAGATCCAGAGTTCAATTGCTTCTTTGAGGTTGTTGTAGAAAAAGCTTGGTGACTTATCAGTGGAGACTCTTTTCTTGCCAGGTCCCAAAATAGTTCTTTCTTTTTGTAGAGCCATGAATACATTGTTCAAAACACCAGGGAAGGTTTGGATAACTACAGCCCGAGTCAACATCTTGATTGCAGCCTGTGGGGGATCCTAAACCGGAGGACCCAGCTAACTCGCACCTATGTTTGCAACCCAAATACAACTGTGTGATAGTAAATGGTGTTGTTTTTGAACCACTAAGTTTTAGATCATTTGTGATGCCGCAATAGATAATATAATGAGAGGCTTGAAATAAAAAATTTGATATTCCGGGCGGATCCTGTGGCTCAGCGAGCAGGGCGCCGGCCCCATATACCGAAGGTGGCGGGTTCAAGCCCGGCCTCGGCCGAACTGCAAAACAAAAAAATAGCCGGGCGCTGTGGCGGGCGCCTGTAGTCCCAGCTACTAGGGAGGCTGAG
>CAUYON010079965.1:0-14656 GCA_963573935.1 Arctocebus calabarensis
AAAAGCAAAAATTTAGATTATGGCTATTGAAAAGGCATTGGTTAAAATTAAATACCCATTTTTGATTAAAAGGCCATGAAGGCTATGTTAAATAGTTCAATGAAAATATTTCAGAATGTATATAAAGTCAGCACATTGTGCCCCATGATTGCACCAATGTACACAATTATAATTTAATAAAAATTTAAAAAAAAATTAAATACTCATTTTGATTAAAAACTCTTAATAAAATAGGACTAAATTGATATTTCCATTATATAGAACATGATAAAATACATATCTCAACATAGAGGACTGCGTGGGGAAATAATAAAATGAGGAAGTGATAAAATCCATGAGTTTGAGGATGTCCCCATTAAATACGAAATGAAGAGAAATATGTTCACTATAACAACTGTTAGCTTGCAGTGTCCAACATGGTAATCAAAAAGACAAGAGATAAATGTTGTCTAGCCTATGGAAAATGATTCACTATAATAACTGTTAGGTTATTCTGGAGATAGAAATCAATGAAATTAGAAAACAGAAACAGCATTTTTTAAATTTGAAAGAAGTTATCACTGACTATAGGAATTATTGATGTAATTCTGATAAACTAATATAAACAATCAAAAATGCTACAGTGGAGTAGTTATAAGTGTGGACTCTGGAATCCTGTTACTGGCACTATTAGTAACAGGCTGTGTGATGTTGGGCAAATTACTTAACCTCTCTGTGCTCACCTTCCACATTTGTAAAATAAGGACAACAAAATTATCTACTATAGGAATCCTAAGGGGATTATGTAGGTAAATGTATATGTAGAGAGAGAGCTCTTAGAACTACATTATAATAAATACTACACATTTCTATATTATTAAAGTGATAATAATGAGAGCATTAATAATGTAAAAAATCAAAAGCTTCCTATATAAAAAGACAGTTTAATTTATAACAGCAATATAATAATTAAATATCTAAAACATACGAAAAGTTTCCAAGATTTAAAACATTTAAAAAAAAAATGCCACTGGTAATAAAAATTAGAGTTGAATAAAAGGCAAAACATTATTCTTGGATAGAAAGATTGAACATAGGCTCGGCGCCTGTGGCTCAACAGGCTAAGGAGCCAGCCACGTACACCTGAGCTGGCAGGTTGGAATCCAACCCGGGCTGCCAAACAACAATGGCAGCTGCAACCAAAAAATGGCCGGGCATTGTGGCGAGCGCCTGTAGTCCCAGCTACTTGGGAGGCGGAGGCAAGAGACTTGCTTAAGCCCAGGAATTGGAGGTTGCTGTAAGCTGTGATGCTACGGCACTCTATCCAGGGTGACAGCTTGAGGCTCTGTCTCAAAAAAAAAAAAAAAAGAAAGATTGAACATCATAAGGCTATAAATTTCTCCTATATTATTCTATAAATTTAAAAACTGATATACTAGTTCTAAATCCATATAAAAATAAACATGAGAAGAATGAAGATAGACTCAAAGGGAAGTTAGCGTGAACACTTATGAGAAATATTATAATTCTATAGTACTCAAAACAATATGGTACTAGAGTATGAATTTACAGATTAATTTTACCGTTTAAAAAGCACAGTATAGAATCAATTATATAAGGATATTTATTTTATGTTACATGGGGATACTACAGACATATGGGGGAGATTAATTATCCAATAAATCCAGTTACAAAAAATCATAGGTCATTTGAAAAACAAGTTGGTTCTCTACTTTATGCTGTATACTGAAACATGTTATCTAATCATGAAACTAAAATTTAAAAAGTCAAGGATAAAAACATAAGAGATTAGGATGGCTATTATCAAAAAGACAAGAGATAAATGTTGGCTAGGATATGGAAAAATGATAACCCTCATACACTGCTGGTGGGAATGTAGATTAGTGCAGCCATTATAAAAAACAGTATGGCTGTTCCTAAAGAAATTAAAAATAGGATATGACCCAGAAACCCCTCTTCTGGGTATATATCCAAAGGAGATGAAACCAAAACCTTGCAAAGATACCTGCACTCCTGTATTCATTGTAGCATTGTTCACAATGGCCATGATACAGAAACAACCTAAGTGTCCACTGATGGACAAAGAGTTAAAGAGAATGTGGCATACATATTACACAATGGAATATTATTTAGTCTTTAAAAAAGAGATCCTGACATTTGCCACACCATGGATGGATCTGGAGGACATATGCTATGTGGAATAAGCACACAGAAAGAAAAATACTGCAGAATTTCACTTACAGATGAAATCTAATTTTTACAAAGGGTCAGATATACAGAGACAAGAATAAAATAGTGGTTATTAGGGATGGGGCAGGGAGGGAAATAGGAGGTGCAGGCCAACATATATAATGTAGTATAAACAAGTTCAGACATCTAATGTACAACATGATGACTATACTTAAGAAAATTGTATTAGGAATTTTTGTTTAATAAGTAGATTTCAGCTGCTCTTGTCACAAAAAACCTATGTGAGATAATAGATACGTTAATTTGCTTTACTATAGTAACCATTTTATGATCTTATCTTATAAATCTCTAATATACACAAAATTTATTTTAAAAAAGAAAAGATTAATACATTTAGCTATGTAAAATTCCTGCATTTCTGCAAGGCAAAAAGCACGACAGATAAAATCAAAGACAACGATAAACTGAGGGAGAAATGGAATCCTATATTACAACAAAGGATTCATTTCTTTGACTAATAAAGAGCTTATGCACAATAACAAAATGACCAATGACTAAGAACTCAATTGAAAAGTGGTCAAATAATAAAAGCAGATAGTTCACAGAAAAATATTTCCTTTTTCTATGAACGTGAAAAGACATTCAACATGATTTGTGACAAGAAAAATGTGATAACACTTTTAACTTACTGAATCACTTCTGACAATAAGCTGTAACATTCTTTTGGTGAAAATCTACAGATGTAATTTTCATATACTGCTAGTTAAAATATAAATGAGTTCAAAATTTTTTGGCAGTGTGACAGTATCTCTCATAGTTTAAAACCTACGTATCATTATTGTACAATGGAATGTCCCAAGATTTACCTACAGACATACTCACAAATGTGCTAAGTGGCTTGTGTATATTTCTTTTGTTTAATGTACATTTCTTTAATAAGAGAAAACATGTCTTTTAAATAGACGCTAGTTAAATAATTGTGACACATACAGATAATGAAATGATACACCGTTGTTAGAAATGAGAAAGCAGCTTGGTTTGCATGCGGAAGTGAATTCATGTCCAGTATGAAGGAGTAGGAAGAAGGTTACAGAGTTGAGTGCCATTTTTTTTTTAATATAAATACATACACACATGAGCATATTGTTTATAAGAACATAAAATATCCCTGGAAAAGAATATATTCTAGGAAGAGGAATTGGATAGTGGAGAGGCACACCTGAGAGGGCAATTACTGTCATTATATACCAGTTTATGCCTTTTGTAGTTTACGGCATGCGTATACATGTAGGTCACTATGAAAGTTTTGAGACAGACTGTGTTAGGATCCATTATTTCCCTTCCAGGAAACACAGCCAAGAGTGGCCTTTCTGACTCACTCATGCAAGCTTCAACTTGCTCAGCTTATCAATGTTTCTGGAGGTTTTTATTTGTTTCTGACTGTGTGGATTTTACATTTCTTGATTTTTGTGCATTTCATAAATTTCATAGTGACGTGTGTGTGTGTGTGTGTGTGTGTGTGTATGCTTAATTCTTGATTACTTTAATAAATAGCTTTAAATTTTTATCTCTTTTTTTCTTCTTTTCCCAAGGAGGAAATCCTGGCTTTTTCCAAATTATGTTCACATTACTGGCATAATTTTAGCTCCCTTTTCCTTTTTCCCTTCATTGTGCACAAAACATTAAAATCGGTATAGTTGGAATATAACTGAAAAACTACACAAAACATCAAAATCGGTACAGTTGGAATATAACTGAAAAACTGCACAAAACATCAAAATCAGTAGAGTTGGAATATATCTGAAAAACTATAGTGCGAATGCTAATAGTGTTTATCTTCAGTGGGGAGATTACAGGTCATTCTGTTCTTGTCTTAGCATTTTCTGAAATGTGCCAAGTTTATGCAATAAGATTGTGTTGCCTTTGCAACCACTTCTTCAAGTATTTTTGGTGGTGTTGTTTAAACTTTTTAGCTACTCACCTGGTTCCTGTCCCTGGCATTTGCATAGCGAAACCTCTGGATGTAATAAAAGACCAGCCATGCGAGGGAAATGATCATCAGAACAATGAAGGAGATGGAGACAAACACAACCGAAGTGCGGCTCACATATTTCTGCAAGTTCCGGGTTCCGATGGTGATGGACATGGTCACGGTGACATTTCTCTCCAGCAGGCTCACGATCTCCCTCCCTTTGGGCTCAGGAATCATGATGGCCACGATGTCTTCCACACCTGTGGTGAGAGGGGCAGGAACGGGCAGTGAGGTCGGGGAGAATGAAGCACAGTTGTAAAATCACAAGAGAGCGACATCCGGACTGAGTAACTTGCCCCCAAAGAGTGACACTACTTTAAGAACTCCATGCCATGCAAACAGGACCTACTAGCCAGAAAACACGTAATTTTCTTTCTTCCGTGACATTGCATGTTAGAAATAACCTAAATCGAATTCATGATGTTGGCACCACAGAGGCCATGATCTTGCTCCTTTCTTTTCTTTTCTTTTGTTTTTTTTTTCTATTGTTGGGGATTCATTGAGGGTACACAGAACCAGGTTGCACTGATTGCTTTTTAGGACCCTCTTATAATTGTGTCCCGTCCCCAAAAGTGTTGAACTTGAGTCTCATCAAGGCAGAGCCTTCCCAGTCAGCCCAGTTGACTGCTCTGCATTGCATTCTACAGATTCCCTGAGCAGGGAAAGGGACTTTGTACTCCATGGCAAAAGGGTAAAATGCCAGTGTTATGCCATCTGTCTGAGAGCTCTCTCCCTTTCCCCCACCCGACATGATGAATATTCAGTTACAGATCTTTCTGCATCATTTCCAAGGCAATTTTCTCCTGTAGTGAGTACCCAAGCAACCAAAAATATATACACCAATAAATAAATAAATAAATAAACAAATTCCTTAAAGAGCTCTAACATGATTTGCCAACATCAAATGATAGTCCCAGAATTATTTTCTACTTATATAACCTAATTCAATGGAAACAGCTTGTGTGATCACATATGAAGCACAGAAATGAGGAAAGCAGTTTAGATTATTCCAGGACTGTTTTAACTCTACTCTTAAATATTCCCACTACACTGCCCCTGTTAATCCAGAGAGTTTGAAGCAAAAGTGCAACTTTTCTTGCGCCCAGGTAATAGGAGCTATTGTCCTCTCAAGGAGGAGTCCTAAGGTGGCTAAAAGGGTATTTTTAGAAATTGTATGATAACAGATTCAAAGGAACCCACCCAAGATGTTGATGTGTCTGACACATGAAAGAGAATATTAATTTCACCAGATAAGTTCTCAGGGATCACAACAGTTCACATCCCTAGAGAACAAGGAAAGATGAATGGGGCACATAGCCCCTCTGTCCACACAGAAATATCCTGATACCTGTCGTGACTACGAATTAGAGGGAGTGAATATGCAATTAGGATGTTGGAGATTCAGGACAAAATTAAAGCTTGCTGTAGCTGCTTAAACCTGGCCTTGCTCCCATGCTGAGGTCAATCTGTTAGCTGGAACGACCACATTACATTTGCTTAGGGAGTCCCAAGTCTCTTAGAAGCTACTTAGGGCTTTCACTTGACCTTGCTCTCCACACAGGGTTTTCAACCCTAAATTCTTTGATGATGTTTCACTTAGGCTGAATAAATACTTTAAAGGCTAACCACATACGAAGGGGTGTGTGTGTATGCTATATCAATTATACGTTTAAAACATTTCTAAAAACCTTTGCAATGGTCCAGCTGTAAAATCACAAAGCCCTGGAGTTCTTGGGTTTGGCTGTTACACATCTTTCTGGGAATTACAGAAACTGTAGGCTTGAATTTCCCCTTTGCAGAATTTACTGACAATTCTGATGTTCCCTTTCTTTTCACATTTACTTTGGCTAATGGCTGCATGTGGTCTGAGGTTTTGTGAGGGATTAAGGCTGCTGGCAGGTTTTGTTTCTAGCGAAACATGATCTTCTTTGCATGCTGGACTAATCTGGACTAGTGAGGCTCATCCCAGCACTGCAGCTATTTTGGAGTTATTGAGGTAATGGTAGAAGCATAATGTTTTTATTTCTTTTATTCCTTTATTTGTATTCCTTGGACATGTTTGTTTAAGGCTCTCAAATTAGATTCCTTGGAGGAGAGTGTCTTGGGGTGATTTATGAGAATTTGTATGCTCAGGCATGCACAAGCTTCACAATTTTAAGTAGTCAAATTTCACGAATCCATTCTTTTAAGACTTCAAGTTATGTTATCTAGCTTGCAAAGTTCTTTTTCACCCAAGATTATAGAAATAATTGTCTAAAACGGTTTCTTGAAACCTTACAGTTTTACCTTGTTCATTAAAATCTTGAACAATCCAACTGTGATTTAATAACAATGTTTGTTGAACTTTTACAATGTGATAGACAGAAAGGAGGAAGGATGTAATTTACTCCCCTCCCCCAAATCATCATATATATTTGGGTCTACTTTGCACTTTTTTTCCCCTGTGTGTGAGGTTGACCCAGTTTTTGTTGAACTGGCACCAGGCTGTTTTGGTTGTGTGGCTTTTGACACATGTATTTACTATCTCACAACCTAAATCTTCCTTCACTATTTCCCCCCCTACAATTTTCCCATTATCCACTTAACATTTAAGAGACCACTGAGTCTAACAATTAAGAGTTGGGCTCTGGAACTGGACGGCTTATTTCAAACTCTAGTTCAGCCTTTTAAAAATAGACAAACAAATTTTCGATCTCCACAAAGCTTTAAATTACTCTCATCCACTTTCAGGGACCTGAGAAAACATTTTACCTCCCGGTAGGGTAAAGTATAATTAACTATTTTAAGGTATTCATTTAAAACTTAAAAGCTTACTCACACTGCTTGTGCTGTCTGTACTACCCTGGTGGCTTCATGCCTCATAATATCCACCCAGAGACAAAACAGTACAAATGACAGTGGGGAGGGTCTACTCATCTGGACGTCAGCTTCATTCATGTGCAATATTCATAAGAAACTTCTAGCACTGTCTACCGTAAAAACAGACGAGACTCTGGGATATCTCTCTGTGTGGTTTACTCTTTATATTGTGCCCGGCAAAAGGTGATAGTGGGGATATGTATTTATCCTCATGGACATAGTCAGCAAAGAATTCAGGTACCTAGGGTTCTCCCAAAATGGTACAAAGGGGATTTAGTTAAATGGTCATCGAAGCACAAAATCCTGAGCAAAAAGCTACTCCAGGACCTAAGTTTGTTCAAATGGGACATATGCATAGATATGAATAACCAAATTCCCTGCTCATTGCTTCATTGTGGAATATGCAGCTGCGGTGTGAGAAGCCAGTGGATCCTCCCAGGTATCCCTGTGTAACTGCCTCTGTGGTCTGCGGGAGGCAGGGAAGGAAAAAAACAGGGTGAGGCGGGGGTGGGGGAGGCGCTGAAAGCCTAGCGGTGATGCAGAGTTTAATGCCGCCCTAAGTAGCTACCACCTACCACATATCTACACACAGGGCAGCGCCCAGGTGCAGGGAAGAGAAGTTAATAACACATTTTGTACGGGTATAACCTACAAAAAGATCCTGCCATTTGAGAAATTCTGTGACACTGAGTGCCTCTTTTTTTGGCAAATTACATCAGCCTACCCTCTATTTTCCTCCCAAAGGTATTTTATTCTTGTGAATGGTGAGTAGCTGCTGTTATATAATTATTGTGTGTTCTGGAAAAGCTCTTGAGTCCTGTGGGACAACGTGTGACCAGGACACATATGACCTGCCGCCAGACAACAGCAGGAGCGTCCGGTATTTTTAGTGCTTCCTTTCCCCAGAGAGTGCTCAACTGCCACGACCTAATTTGGAATAGGCAGATAAGTAAGGAATCAAAACAAAAGTTCAGAAAGCCAAAGAATGTTTAATAACCGGGAAAGCCTTTACTTGTAAATTCAAAACAGGTTGTTTAAACATTGAATTAATAGGCTATCTAGACCACCAGCACAAAGCTAGACATTCAACAGTCTGCAGCCCTGCTCTTCTCTTTGTGCATCTGGAGCGATGGCCTTGCTACCTGGGTTTATGTGATCGGAAATCCTTTTTTTCAATCCCTTGAATTATTTGCTTTCTACTAATCTTTACTTTAATCTCATTTTCACTGTTGGCACTCTAGCATTTAGTCAATAATAAGAAAAACTTACATTGTTCCATTTGTAGAAATTTTCTATTTCTATACTATGTAATATATAATATATGTATATATATATATATATTTTTTTTTTAAGTCAGCTCCTTTGAATTCTCTGGAGGTCCTCGCTATCAAGCCTTTGTCTGATTCACACTATGGAAATATCTTTTTCCATTCTACTTTGGTTGTTGTCTCCTTAGTGTACAGAAACTTTTCAGTTTAATTAAATTCCATTTATTTATTTTTGTTGTTGCAATTGAAGTCTTCTTCATAAAATCTTTCCCTAGGCTGATATCTTCAAGTGTTTTCCCTACTTTGAGGATTTTTATTGTTTCATGCCTTAGATTTAAATCTTTTATCCATCTCGAATCAATTTTTGTAAGAGGTAAAAGGTGCGAGTCCAGTTTCAGTATGAATCAGACAAAGGCTTGGTAATAGGACCGACAGAGAACTCCAATTAAGCAACAGAAAAAGAGCCAATGTTCACACAGATCACTGGGCAAGAGACATGAATAGACCTTTTCTAAGGAAGACAGATGAATGGCTAACAAACATATGAAAAATGCTCATTGTCCCTATTCATCAGAAAAATGTAAATCAAAACCACCCTGAGATATCACCTAACCCCGGTAAGAATGGTCCACATCACAAAGTCTCAAAGCTGCAGAAGCTGGCCTGGATGTGGAGAGAAGGAAACACACTGCTGGTGGGCCTGCAAACTAATACTACCTTTTTGCAAGGAATTGTGGAGAATCCTCAAAGAACTCAAACATGACCCCCCATTTGATCCTGCAATCCCATTACTAGGCATCTACCCAAAAGGAAAAAATCCTTTTACCATAAAGACATCTGCACTAACTAGACTGTTTTTTGCAGCTCAATTTACAATTACCAAAATGTGGAAACAGCCTAAATGGCCACCAACCCAGGAATGGATTAACAAGCTGTGGATACTATTCAGCCACTACAAAAGATGGAGACTTTGTATCTTTTGTATTACTCTGGATGGAGGTAGAATACATTCTTCTTCTTCTTCTTCTTTTTTTTTTTTTTTTGTAGAGACAGCCTCTCATTTTATCGCCCTGAGTAGAGTGCGGTGGAGTCACAGCTCACGGCAACCTCTAGCTCTAGGGCTTAGGCGATTCTCTTGCCTCAGCCTCCCGAGTAGCTGGGACTACAGGTGCCCTCCATGGCACCCAGCTATTTTTAGATGCAGTTTGGCTAGGGCCCAGTTTGAACCCGCTGGTGATCTACTTGCTGAGCCACAGAATACATTCTTCTTAGTAAAGCATCATGAGAATGGAGAAACCCAAATCCAATGTACTCAATTCTAATATGAAGGTAGTAGATGATCTAATACAAGGGGGTAGAGGGTGAGCAAGCAGGGAGAGGGAAAGAGGGAGGCAGATGGAGGGGGTCAAAGTGTATGGCAAACACACCGCTTGGGGGCAGGACATAATTGTAAGAGGGGCTTTACCTGACAAATGCAATCAGTGTAACCTAATTCTCTGTACCCTCAATGAATCCAAAACTAACAAATAAAAAAGTTAGCTCCTGATTTTAAGGTGAATGCGTGTGAAGTGATTTTAAAACTGCAAAACATCTTATAAATATAAAGTATTATTACTAATTCCTGCATCAACAAATATATTTTTAATAAACACAGACGCAAAAATCCTGAATAAAGCACTCATAAGCAAAATCCAACAACACAGGAAAACAACTGTCATGACCCAATGGGATTTACCCTAGATTCTAGTCATCCTAGAAGATGACTTAATATTAGAAAATATATTAATGAGTTTTAGTATACCAATGAATTAAAGGGACAAAGTATACTAACATCTTATGTAGTGAGTTGTCCTCCAGTATCTTGTCTGTCTAGTGTTTAAGCTAGCATAGGCCAAGTTTACCAGTGAAATCTTCTTTGTAGCTAGATGTGGTCATATGATTGATATTTGGCCCTGGATATATGAGTGGGAATGACGTTTGCACTCCAAGGATGTATGCATAAAAGGGCTGATCTGAGGATGGGCTCCCAGTTCCCATCTTTCCCTTCCCTCTGACTTCAGGTGGAGAGACTTGGTGCAGCCTTCGAGAAGGAACCCATTTGTGGAGGATAGCACCCATTCCAGAGTCTCATTAAAGGTAGTTTCCTCACTGTGCTAACAAGTGTCATCCATAAATACCAAATTAAATGGAGGAGAAAGCATTATAAGTTTTCCAGTTAATGTCATGCATACGACAGGCTGATTCAGCACAGAAAGCAGAAGTTATACCTGTTGCAAAGAGACAAACACACTAGAGTGTTGAGTCCTAGCAGGGAAGAGTGCACACTGTCATTACTCCAAGACTCACAGGACCATGTGTGAAAGCCAAGACAGTTCTGCTATTAAAACCAGAAGACTACTCAGTCCCCCTCAGAAGTTAGAGAGGGGGATCCACGTGGATGACAGCAGTCTGCACCCCACCATCCCTACCTCCTGTTACAAACAGGAAACAAGAGTAGACGATGAGAACACTTAATATATGATTTAAATTAATTTGTCAATTATGGCTCAATCCAGCTGGGAAAAAAAGAGAAACAATAAAATGTTGGAACCTTTTCAATTATCCAACAGCAGTAAAATAAGTAAGTAATCTATGGTGCATTCACTGAAAATTGATGATTATGATGACCACAAAAGTAACATCATAAAAATGCTTACGATGTATTGCAAAGTGAAAACGTACCTACCATAGGTTTATCAAGCTACGAGTACATGTATAAGCTGGATTAAAAAGGAAGATAGAGGGTGGCACCTGTGGCTCATCGAGTAGGGCGCCAGCCCCATATACCAAAGGTGGTGGGTTCAAACCCGCCGAACTGCAAAACAGAAAAATAGCCAGGCGTTGTGGCGGGCGCCTGTAGTCCCAGCTACTCGGGAGGCTGAGGCAAGAGAATCACCTAAGCCCTGGAGTTGGAGGTTGCTGTGAGCTGTGTGACACCACGGCACTCTAGTGAGGGCGATAAAGTGAGACTGTCTCTACAAAAAAAAAAAAAAAAGGAAGATAGAGAAATAAAGAAAAATGTTTAGAAAAGAAATTAGAAGACTGTTGAGTAAAATACAAGATTCAAGATTCACATACAAAAATAAGGAGCTTCTAATACCTAACCAGAAAATGTATTGGGAAAACTGACCTATACATAATAGCAGCAGACATCATAAAACATCTACGAATAAAACCAATAAACATTAGCCCTAAATAAAGAAAACTATACAAAAAAATCTCCGAAAGGTATAACAAAATTTCTAGAGAAGCAGATTTCGTTTTTAGCTCGATTCTTTAATATTACTTTAGTCTCCAAAGATATATGATTTTTTAAGTTATCCATTTGTAATTATGATTATTATTTTGTTAATACATTATGGTCAAGAAAAATAGCCTTACAAGAAAAAAAGAAGGAACATAGCCTCTTGAAATTGATCCTTAATCACTGTTTTCAGGGTAAAGTTTCCCTCTTTATTCAAATAAATACCTTGCCTGTTCTGTGTTGTGTATACATATCTCATTGATGAAGCTTATTCATTGTATTCAGATTTTCCATAGTTTTATAAACTTTGCCTGGTCAGTTGCCTAGTGGGATTGGTTAAATTGTCTAACACAACAGTTGACCAATCTGTTTCTCTCTGAAGTTCTGTCAGTTGCTGCTCCATACATTTTGAGTTGGTACAGTTAACTGCGTGTGTAATCATGATGGTTGTATCTGCTCACACTCTCCTTGCTGCTGAGAGGTCTGACATCAACCTGTTTCTTATTCTTCAGAAATGATCAGTTCTTCCTCTCTGTAGCCTTTCATGGTTATATAGTATGGTAGTCTTTGATGTTCTTAAATGTCACTACATGTTTTTATGAGTACTTATCAGTTATTTTGGTGGTACATGAATACTTTCCACTGCACCACAGAGCTGGCCAATACATGAATACTTTCGAGGTATTTTATTTTTTCTTTGAAATATATGTCCTTATGCTTTGTTCAAATATTTCCTTCCTTATTTTTTTCTGTCCTGTAATTCCTATTATTCTTTTAGCGGCATTACTCATCTTCTTCCATATTTCTTACACCCCCCCATTTAAAAAAAGTTTATTTTGAAATAACTTTAGACTAATAAGAAGCAAAAATAGACCACAGAAGTCTTATGAACCCATCTCCCTACTTCTACGATGGTGTCACCTTATATAATTGTAGGCATTATCAAAACAGGAAATGGATTGGCACAATGTAATTAACTAGATTATAGAATTTACTTGGATTTTGCCTATTTTTGCATGTACAGATGTTTAAAATGTCTTTGCATATAATTCAGTGAAACTTGGCTCAGTGCTCGTAGCTCAGGGGTTAGGGCGCTGGCCACCGGCCACATACACTGAGGCTGGTGGGCTTGAACCCGGCCTGGGCCTGCTAAACGACAATAGCAACTACAACAAAAAAATAGCCAGGCGTTGTGTTGGACGCCTGTAGTCCCAGCTACTTGGGAGGCAGAGGCAAGAGAATTGCTGCAGCCCAAGAGTGTGAGGTTGTTGTGAGCTGTGACGCTACAGCACTCTACTGCTAATGAGACAGAGTCTCAAAAAAAAAAAAGAAACTTTATCACGTGTTTAAAGTCATGTAACCACTGACATGATTAAGATATTGAAATATTTCATCACCACAAAGGAATTCCCTCCAGGTCCCTTCCCTAACCTCTGTTGACCATATATATATTCTCTATCTTTATTTTGTTAGTTCTAGAATGTTATATAAATGGAATCACATAGTACATAACCCTTTCATATTGGATTTTTTCATTGACTGTAATGCCTTTGTCCATCCAGATGTGCATCAGTAATTCATTCCTTTTTTTAAAATAATTTTATTAAATCATAATTGTGTACATTGGTGCAATCATAGGGCAGAATGTGCTTCATATACAATCAGAAATATTTTGATCATACAGTTAGAGATAGCCTTCATGGCATTTCTTGATCACTATATAAAGACATTGATACTCCACATTTAATAAGTTTCACCAGTACCCTGCTAAGATGCACCGTAGGTGTACCCTCCCTCCACCGGTCCTCCACCCTCCCTTCCCCTCCCTTTCCCTTTTCCCTGTATTCTTGTGCTATAATTGGGTTTTAGCCTTCATATGAAAGCTATGAATTAGCTTCATATTAGGGCTGAGTACATTGGATACTTTTTCTTCCATTCTTGAGATACTTTGCTTCCACCTCCATCCAGTAAACACAAAAGAGGCAAAGTCTCCATCTTTCTTTAAGGCTGCATAGTATTCCATGGTATACATGTACCACAATTTATTAATCCATTCGTGGTTTGACGGGCATTTGGGCTTCTTCCATGACTTAGCAATTATGAATTGGGCTGCAATAAACATTCTGGTACAAATATCTTTATTATGATGTGATTTTTGGTCTTCAGGATACATACCCAATAAAAGAATTATAGGATCAAATGGCAGATCTATTTTTAGATCTCTAAGTATTCTCCAAATATCTTTCCACAAGGAATGTACTAGTTTGCATTCCCACCAACAGTGGAGAAGTGTTTCCCTTTCTCCACATCCATGCCAACATCTCTGGTTTTGGGATTTTGTTATGTGGGCTAATCTTACTGGAGTTAAATGATATCTCAAAGTAGTTTTGATTTGCATTTCTCTGATCATTAAGGATGGTGAGCATTTCTTCATGTGTCTGTAGGCCCTGCACCTGTCTTCTTTAGAGAAATTTCTCTTCAAGTCCTTTTCCCACCCTGAGATGGGATCACTTGCCCTTTTGTTGCCAATACGCTTGAGTTCTCTGTGTATTCTGGTTATTAAATCTTTGTCTGAGGCATAACCTGCAAATATTTTCTCCCATTCTGAGGGCTGTTTGCCTGCTACACTTATACTGTGTTCTTAGCAGTGCAGAAGCTTTTTAGTTTGATCAGGTCCCAGTAGTGTATTTTTGATACTGCTTCAATTGCCTGGGGAGTCCTCCTCATAAAAAATTCACCCAGGCTGATTCCTTTGAGAGTTTTCCCTATACTTTCTTCTGATATTTTTATAGTTTCATGTCTTAAGTTTAAATCTTTGATCCAGTGAGAGTCTATCTTGGTTAATGGTGAAAGGTATGGGTCCAGTTTCAGTCTTCTACAGAACGCCAGCCAGTTCACCCAGCACCATTTGTTAAATAGGGAATCTTTTCCCCACTGAATGTTTTTAATTGGCTTGTCAAAGATCAAATAGTGGTAAGTAGCTGGGTTCATCTCTTGGTTCTCTATTCTGTTCCATACATCTAT
>CAUYON010079966.1:0-22363 GCA_963573935.1 Arctocebus calabarensis
TACCAGAATGTTTATTGCAGCCCAATTCATAATTGCTAAGTCATGGAAGAAGCCCAAATGCCCATCGACCCACGAATGGATTAATAAATTGTGGTACATGTATACCATGGAATACTATGCAGCCTTAAAGACAGATGGAGACTTTACCTCTTTTGTGTTTACATGGATGGAGCTGGAACATCTTCTTCTTAGCAAAGTATCTCAAGAATGGAAGAAAAACCCAGCTACTCGGGAGGCTGAGGCAAGAGAATAGCTTGAGCCCAAGAGCTGGAGGTTGCTGTGAGCAGTGTGACGCCACGGCACTCTACCAAGGGTGATAAAGTGAGACTCTGTCTCTACAAAAAACAAGAACAACAAAAAACACAACACACTAAAATATTCTTCTTTAACTCATTTTTCTCTCATTTTGGGGTTTGTTTGCATTGACTGATTTTCCTCCTAGTTATGGGTCACATTTTGCTACTTCTTTGTATGTCTAGTAATTTTTGTTTCATTGTAGACTTTACATTGTTGCATGTATGATTGCTGTCTTCCTTTAAACAGTCATTACTTGTAGGTCAGTTTGATTCTCTCAAGTATTATTTATTAAATTTTGTTAGGATGGGTCTAGAGCAGTGTTTTTCCTTTCTTTCTTTCTTTCTTTTTTTTTTTTGAGACAGCTCCTCAAGCTATTGCCCCAGGTAGAGTGCCATGGCCTCACAGCTCACAGCAAGCTCCAACTCTTGGGCTTATGTGATTCTCTTGCTTCAGCCTCCCAAGTAGCTGGGACCACAGGCGCCTGCCACACCACACGCCTGGCTGTTTTTTAGTTGTGGTTGTCATTGTTGTTTGGCAGTCCCGGCTGGATAAGAACCCATCAGCTCTGGTGTATGTGGCTGGTGCCTTAGCCGCTTGGGTTAACAGGCGCTGTTAGCTATTTTTTGCTGTTACGTTGTGTGTTTGCTGTTTTAATGGATATTGGATTAAATCTGTAGATTACTTTCAATTGTATAGACATTTCAACAACAGCATTTCCCCAACTTATGATGCTGAAGAGGAGCCCTCACAAGGGCAGAAGGTCGAGGAACGGGAGCTTGAATTAACACCAAACCTAATTTCGTGATTGGAGTTATAAGAAGGTGGTGGACTGCTGCTGTCCAGAGCATGAGGTTGGACAAGAGGAGAGGGGCTGAGAGCAGCACTATCAGGGGAGTTAGCTCTCATTCCCCGTGACTCTCAGTGGAAGGACGCTAATTACACACAGCATAGACCTTGGACGCCAACAGATGAGCTGCTGAAACTCAGCACAGCCCTGAACACGTGGAGTGCGTTGCTTTTCTTGAAGCCCTCAGTCATTTTACCAAGAGGAGTAGAGCACACAGAGACACAGAAACTGGAGGGCAGGGAAGAAGCCTTTCTGGCGGGCGTTGGCTGCCAGACAAACCGGAAGCGAGACACGTGTGCTTTGGAATGGCTGTCATTCTGTTGCCCCAGAAAATATGGCAAATTTACAGTTGCCCCAGAAAATATGGCAAATTTACATTATTTCCTTTGTTTTTTCCCCAGAATGTTGTGCAACAACATGGTGAAGTAAATAAAATTGGTTTATTTCCTAAAGAAATGCTAAACTCTTAAGGAATCTTTTTTTTTTTTTGAGACAGCCTCAAGCTGTCACCCTGGATAGAGTGCAGTAGCATCACAGCTCACAGCAACTTCCAACTCCTGGGCTCAAGCAACTCTCCTGCCTCAGCCTCTCAAGTAGCTGGGACCACAGGTGCCCACCACAACACCTGCTATTTTTTTGGTTGTAGCCGTCGTTGTTTGGTGGGTTTGGGCTGGATTCTGACCTGCCAGCTCAGGTGTATGTGGCTGGTGCCTTAGCCTGTTAAGCCACAGGCGCTGAGCCTCTTTTTTTTTTTTTAGAGACAGAATCTCACTTTGTATCCCTTGGTAGAGTGCCATGGCTTCACAGCTCACAGCAACCTCCAGTTCCTGGGCTTAGGGGATTCTCTTGTCTCAGCATCCCGAGTAACTGGGACTACAGGTGCCTGCCACAACGCCCGGCTATTTTTTTGTTGCAGTTCGGCCGGGGCTGGGTTTGAATCTGCCACCCCTAGTATATGGGGCTGGAGCCCTACTCACTGAACCACAGGCGCCGCTCTCTCTCTCTCTTTTTAGGAATCATTTTGGTGAAATATTGCTTTTCCCTTAAAAGCAGATCGTATAGTCAATAGCCATCATTTGCTTTGAAAATTAGCTTTATTTTGTTTCTAATTTTTGTTTTTGGAGACAGAGTCTCACTATGTTGCCCTGGGGTAGGTGCCTTGGCATCACAGCTCACAGCAACTTAACCTCAGCCTCCCAAGTAGCTGTCACTACAAGCGCCTGCCACAGCGCCTGGCTTTTTTTGGGTTGTAGTTGTCATTGTTTAGTTGGCCCAGGCTGGATTCGAACCCACCAACTCTGGTTTATGTGACCGGCGCCCTAGCCGCTGAACTACAGGCACTGAGCCCAGAATACCTTTTTTTTTTTTTTTTTTTTTTTTTGAGACAGAGCCTTAAGCTGTCACCTTGGGTAGAGTGCTATGGCATCACAGCTCACAGCAACGTCCAACTCCTGGGTTCAAGCGATTCTCCTGCCTCTACCTCCCAAGTAGCTGGGACTTCAGGCACCTGCCTGGCTATTGTTTGGTTGCAGCCATCATTGTTGTTTGGCAGGCCCAGGCTGGATTTGAACCTGCCAGCTCAGGTGTATGTGGCTGGTGCCTTAGCTGCTTGAGCCACAGGTACCAAGACCAGAATACCTCCTTTTTTTTTTGGCAGTTCAGCCTGGGCCGGTTTTGAACCCACCACCCTCATTATATGGCCCGGCGCCTTACTCACTGAGCCACAGGCACCACCCCAGAATACCTCATTTTTATCAAGTTCCTCCCCCACCCCGTTCTCTTAACTATTCTTCTGCAAATGTCTATTTGCAATCTTTTTGCTCATAAATGAGAAGTTTGTTTGTTTTGCAGTTTTTGGCCGGGGCTGGATTTGAACCCACCACCTCCAGCATATAGGGCCAGCGCCCTACTCCTTTGAGCCACAGGCGCTGCCCATAAATGAGAAGTTTCAAAAATTGCTATTCATCTTGACTTGTAAAAATGTTTTTTTGTTGGTACATAAGTCATTTGTATTTTCAAATTTTTTGTTTTCATTTAAAACAGCCTGTAACCACATGCCTTTGCAGTTGCGTAAACTTTTATTTTCCTGGATTTTGTCTTTCTTGGTTAAGAAATTCTGCTGCTGTATGTCTGGCCTCATCGAAAATGTTTCAGTATGAATCTGTCTGTAACCCGTAAGAGGTAAGAGTCTGTTTCTCTTGTATGGACAGTTAATCTTGTTCTCCTTCCACTGTGAAATGGGATTAAATTCTTATCATTTGCTTGTCTTCAGCATTTTGGGGACGGCATTCAGGTAACCCCCACATTGCATTAGCTTACTGAGAACTGATGCTGTTTTCCCTCTTTTCGATGAGAAATATCACATCACTAGTGGAAGAAACTGTGTCTAGCCCTTTGAGACGTGAGCCTTCCACTCTGGTTCTGTTACACAGGGCTGGAAATGTGATTTAATGTTCTGAGCTTGTGGCTAGCACGTTTTTGCAGGGTACCATCTTGTCCTTCCGTGGAGTGCACAGCGTATAGCAGTGTGGGCCGCGAGCTTTATCCCGAGCTCATGATTTGCTTTGTGAGGTGATTGAGCTTAAACGTGTTGCCTAGTTGTGGTTTTGCTTTTCTGTTAAAGTGAGTTGCAGGGCAACTTTGTGGGGCGTCTCTTGGGGTTCTAGGATCTTGGCTTTGGGCTTCTGATCTGGCTGGCTCCAGTGACAAGCTTCTGGAGAGGAAGCTTATTCTGGCCTGGGGTGGCTCGTGCCTTCTCCAGACTCAAGTCCTGAGAGTCCTCACGGGAAGCCTGAGGACCCGTGAGAAGGGGCTAGAATTACCAGTCCACCTCTGTGTGAAATGAGCTACACGAGTCTCTCTGCTTTGTGCTGCCACTCCGAGGGTCACTCGCTTGGACCCTCTGTCAGAGAGAGACACAGTGCTTCAGACATACAGTTAAATTGCTGCAGTGCTTAAGCACAGCGGTGTCCTGGAGGGTGGAGAGGGTTTATTTACACCACAGACTAGACGTGTCGTAAAAATGGGGAGCTAATGAATGTTGTTTCCTCACTCTGCCTGTAGCTGCATAAAAGCAGCGTGTTCCTGCCTGCCACCACCAGGAGGTAGTGAGGGCAGGCATAGCCCAAAGTCTCATATGATGGGGTGCTCCTGGAAGAGGAGCTGGATCCATGGACTTCAGGGAAGTGAGGTGTCTTGGGGTGCACCAGGAAGGCCTGGGTGTTCCATGGGTGTCCGGCCCTCCCCCTGGCAGCCTGCAGGCTGCTGCATCAGCTATCAGAATGGTTGAAAACATGCCCCAGGCCGCTTCCATCTCCACGAGGACATTTTATCCTGCGAACTTTGATAAATGAATCTAAGTCAGAAGGACACACGTGGGAGGGGATGCTGAAGAATTTGAGACTGTTTAAGTTCAAGGGGGTTTTAGGCATAAACATTCACCCAGCTTTTTTCCTCACTGAGAAAGTGGAGACCTGCGCCTGCTTTTATTTACCATCTTAAAATTTTCCTCTAATTGTGCCATATGCCCTGGATGCGAGGTCAATGCGAGGTTCAGTCCAGGTGCTACAATCACAGTGCCCTGGGGGAGATGCTGGCGACACCCCCATCTCACCGCAGAGGACATGTGGCCTGTGCCCAAGTGTGGTTCCTGCTTCCCGACATTCCTTCCAGGAGGAAGGTGCTGCTTGCTTGGTGCCATTTGGACCCATGGACCTAATATTAGGAGCCTGTGGAGCACCTCATTAACGAGGGCTGCGGGTGGAAAGGGACCCCCCACCTGCAGGCAGGGGGGCCAGGGTCACCAACACACTGCAGGTCTGGAGTCTCACGTGCTGCTTGCCTTAGCTTCGGGGCTCTGGCGGGAGTTCATGTTGGTCACCAGCCAGGGGGCTCTATCCCGCAGCAGCTCTGTACAGCTGCACCCTGCCCTTCCCTTGCCGTGGAGCTTGCACTTGTTACAGGTGAACTTGTTCCATGTATCTGTGTCTGTTTTAGGGTTGGTAGAGTTGTTGTTCTCCTGTTGGAGACTGCCCAGGTTCCCCCTGGCTAGGACACTCAAGACTGTGCAACTTCCACTGCGTGCCGCCTCTGTCCTGCTTCCCTGCACTCCCCAACTAAAGTGACCCGTGCCTTGTCCCCGTGTGTGTGTCCCTCTACTTCCTGTATTGCTGCCCTTCCCTGAGAACAGGAGCAGGGTTTCTGTCCCAGTTCCTGGCACGTTAATGGTGTTGGTGTCGGTGATCCTGCCCTTTTTTTTTTTTTTTGAGACAGAGCCTCAAGCTGTCACTCTGGGTAGAGTGCTGTGACATCACAGCTCACAGCAACCTCCAGCTCCCGGGCTCAAGTGATTCTCCTGCCTCCGCCTCCCATAGCTGGAACTACAGGTGCCCACCACAATGCCCAGCTATTTTTTGGTTGCAGCCGTCATTGTTGTTTGGTGGGCCTGGGTTGGATTCAAACCCGCCAGCTCAGGTGTATGTGACTGGCACCTTAGCCACTTGAACCACAGGTGCCAAGCCTGAACCTGCTTTTTGATGGTCCAGAAGTGCAGTTTTGGATGTTGGGGTCATTTCTAGTAGTGAGAGTGGTTTGGGAAGTGTGGGATTTTAATCCCTTCTCTGCAAAAAAAAGAAAAAGGAAGCAGGGTCAGCAAAAGTGTCTTGGATTGTGCATATTTGGGAAAGACGATTCTGGGTTTTTTGTTTTTTAAAAATTTTATTTTATTTATTTTTTTTGTAGAGGCAGAGTCTCACTTTATCGTCCTCGGTAGAGTGCAGTTGTGTCACAGCTCACAGCAACCTCCAACTCCTGGGCTTAGGAGATTCTCTTGCCTCAGCCTCCCAAGTAGCTGGGACTACAGGCGCCTGCCACAACACCTGGCTATTTTTTTGTTGCATTTTGGCCGAGGCTCAGTTTGAACCTGCCACCCTTGGTATTTGGGGCCGGCACCCTATCCACTGAGCCACATGTGCCGCCCAAAATTTTTAGTTTTTTGAGACAGAATCTCAAGTTGTTACCCTGGGTAGAGTGCCGTGACCATTACAGCTCACAGCAACCTCAAACTCTTAGGCTAAGCAATTCTTTTGCCTCAGCCTCTCAAGTAGCTGGGACTACAGGCGCCCACCACATTACCACGCTATTTTTTGGTTGTTGTTGTCAATGCTATTTGGCAGGTCCCGGGCTGGATTTGAACCCACCAGCCCCGATGTATGTGGATGGTGCCCTAGCCACTGAGCTACAGGCACTGAGCTGTGGCGATTCTGTTTTTGTCTGTGGAAGTTTGTTTTCATCTGCATGCTGTCAGCCCGATTCCTGGGATAGCACAGAAGCCTTTGAGGTGGTGTCAGGCTCTGCGGCAGCTGCAGGGACACTCCTGCCGTAACTGCGGGATGGCTTCAGTGTGTGTGTTCTGGGTCAGGGAGATAACTTGCTTTCGATTTTAACTTGATGTTACAAGGCAGTTTCTGGTATATTCCCCAGATGGAGAAGAAGCTTTAATTCCGATACCCAGTCTATGTTTTTAGTAGTTTAACAGGTTTATTAGTTCATGCACTGGAAGAATTGGAATTGGATCAATGTGAATGGTACCATATAGCAAGTCTGGAAAAGGCTGTGCGGAGACAGAGGCTGACTTCTAAAAAGTGTGGTGCATGTGGTGGGGTGAGGCTGAAGTGGCAGTTCATACTTAATTTTGGTTTTAATTTGGGGAATTTTATGTTATACCAAGAGGAGCAATGTGGCTTTTTAGGGGGTTGACATTGTTTTAAAGCTGTTTGTTCACTGGTGAGGTCCTACAGGAGGGCCTTGCCCAGGCTGGAGCCTTCCCAGGTCTGCTGCGGCCCATCCCTGTCCAGCGGCAGAGGCCTCTCGCCGTGGGGTGAGCAGGTGCCAAAGGAATGGAGCTCCCTCCAAGGAGCTGCCCTGTGTGATTCAGAAAGGGTTTCCCTGGTTTTAAAGTGCAGTCATGGACGTGTCGCAACAGCACATTCAGCAAAGGACTGCATGTGTGATGTGGTCCCGGGGGATTATAATGTTGTATTTTTACTGCCTGCCTCAGCCTCCCATGTGCTGGGAAGTACAGGTGTGAGCCGCTGCCTGGTCTGAAAGTTGTATTTTTAGGTCATCTGTGTTAAGGAGCAGTGCCAGCAGGATTTGTCTGTCATTGTAGTTCATGCAGCAGTTTTTGAAGGTGAATGTGCTTGTCTGTGTTCTGAGACACTGGCCCTCTCTCTGGCACTTTTCATTCAGTTTATCTGGCACTGAGCCACAGACTGCATCAAGGGGCTGAGCCACAGCCGGCTGGCCATCTCCTGGGGATGTGTTCCCCATGGAGGCCTCTGGGGCTCCTTGGAGGCCTGTGTGGTCACAGGCTCCTTCACTGGAGTCTCTGGGTCAGTGCTAGCACTTCTTCAAGGGAACTTTCATTCTTTGAAGCCACTTTTAGGTACAGTGTCAAAACTCACATTGAACTGGGAAAGCAAAAGTGCAAAGCATTTCACACTGAAGTCCGAAGCTCACTGGGCAGTGGAGCCCCACTACCAAGCTCCTCCCCCTCCCCGGGCTCCTGCAGGCTGTGTTGGGGGGTGGGGGGGGGTGGCGCTGCTTGTGTTTTAGGTCCAGAAGGAAGCTGCACTCTCCTGCCCTGGCCTTTGCTTCCTCTCGCCCTTGTAGACCCAGGTGGGCTCCTGGGCCAGGGGTGTGACCTAGTGGGAGGTTCATGGGGGAGTAGTGTGGCCACAGCCCAGCTTCTTTGAGGGGGCAGTTGCCTGCCCATTCCTTCCCAGGATATAAGGACTGGGAGCCTGTGACTACTCATTTAAAACCAGTTGCCTATCTTGGTGCCCGTAGCTTAGTGGTTAGGGCACTGGCCAAATACACCACGGCTGTTGGGTTCGAGCCTGGCCCGGGCCTGCTAAAGAACAATGACAAACCAAAAAAATAGTAGCCAGGCATTGTGGTGGGCGCCTGTAGTTCCAGCTACTCTGGAGGCTGAGGCCAAGAGTTTGAGGTTGCTGTGAGATGTGATGCGACAGCACTCTACTGAGGGCAATGTAGTGAGACTCTGTCTCCAAGAAAATAAAAAATAAAACAAATAAAGCCAATTGTCTGGGGTGGAGCGAGGTGGCTCACACCTCTAATCCCAGCACTTGGAAGCTGAGATGGATGGATTGCCTGAGCTCACAGGTTTGAGACCAGCCTGAGCCAGAGTGAGACCCCGTCTCTAAAAATAGCCAGGCATCATGGGCGCCTGTGGTCCCAGCTACTCGGGAGGCTAAAGCAAGAGAACCACTTAAGCCCAGGAGTTTGAGGTTGTTGTGAGCTAAGACGCTGTGGCACTCTACCCACGGTGACAAAGGGAGACTCTGTTTTGGGAAAAAAAAAAAAACAGTTGCCTGTGGCCAGGTACAGTGTCCCAAGAGCAGTCCTCGCTGGGGACCTGCTGGTTCTCCTGTTAGACACCGTGTGGAGAGAGGGGAAGGATCCGCCTACTTTACTTTTGTCTGTCCGGGTAAGTATTTTAGCTGGTTCCCTTTTATGTTTGAGGGATATTTTGCAGGATATAATAATTCTAGGGTAGGAGTTTTTCCTTCAGCCCTTTGAGTGTGTTGTGACCCCTCTCTCTGGGGCGTGGAAGGTTCCACTGAGATGTCTGCTCCCAAACACAGTGGAGCTAGTTCCTTTATTTATTTATTTTACTTTTTTTTTTTTTTTTTGGTCTCCCTGAGGACCATGTCTTTATCTGTGACTTTTGGGAAATTGATCATTATAATTCTTTCTTTTTTTTTTTTGAGACAGAGCCTCAAGCTGTCACCTTGGATAGAGTGCTGTGGCATCACAGCTCACAGCAACCTCCAATTCCTGGGCTCAAGCGAGTCTCTTGCCTCTGCCTCCCAAGTAGCTGGGACTACCACAACGGGTGCCTGCCACAACGCCCGGCCATTTTTTGGTTGCAGCCACCATTGTTGTTTGGCAGGTCCGGGCTGGATTCGAACCCACCAGCTCAGGTGTACGTGGCTGGCGCCTTAGCCTGTTGAGCCACAGGCGCTGAGCCTCTTTTTTCATATTAATACGAGGGTATAAATGTTGAGGTTACACTGTTTTCATTTCTAAGGTAAAGTTCAAGTTGTAGTTGAGCCCTTGGTGGGGGTGTTGAACCCTCTCACATTGTGCCCCTTGGGTGAGATCCCAGCCTGTCTCCCCCTTCCTCCTTCCCCTCGCTAGACTACCCTGGTGTTTTCTCTTCCCTGTGAGGTGTAGTTTTATACGCTGATTATTAGATGCAGGGGGCCGTCCACTGTGGGTTAAATCTGCTTGGTGTTCTTGTGTCGGGGAGCTTTTCTCTGGGTTTGGAGAGTTCTCTATTGCTGTCGGTTTAATAAACTCAGTGCTGGGTGGCACCTGTCCTCAGCGAGTAGGGCACTGGCCCCATATACTGAGTGTGGCAGGTTTAAACCTGGCCCTGGCCGAACTGCAAAAAAAAAAATAAACTCAGTGCCCCAACCTCTCTACCTGGTCTTTAAGGCCCTGAGCTCCTGGTGATCTGTCTGGCAGCTGTTGCATAGATCTCGAAGCTGCAGCTGAGCTTCCTTCTCGCTCTCCCCTCTTCCCTGTCTTCACACAGCCGAGCTTCACACTCAACTCTCCTCTGCTTGGTCTGTTCTGCTCTTGGGAGAGTCCAATGTATTTTTCAGTTTGTCAGGAATTCTTCAGCTCTAGAATTTCTGCTTGATGGTTTCCTTTTTTAATTTCTATTCCTTCTCTGTGTTGTTTTTTTTTTTTTTTTTTTGGAGACAGAGCCTCAAGCTGTCACCCTGGATAGAGTGCTGTGGCATCACAGCTCACAGCAACCTTCAATTCCTGGGCTCAAGCGAGTCTCTTGCCTCCGCCTCCCAAGTAGCTGGGACTACAGGTGCCTGCCACAACACTTGGCCATTTTTTGGCTGCAGCCGTCATTGTTGTTTGGCGGGCCCGGGGGCTGGATTCGAACCCGCCAGCTCAGGGGTACGTGGCTGGCGCCTTAGCCTGTTGAGCCACAGGCGCCGAGCCGCTCTGTGTTGTCTTGAATTCACTGAGCATCTTCAGGACAGCTATCTCGAATTCCTTGTTGTTCAGGTCACCTGTCTCTATCAGTCCAGGATTGGTCACTGGCACCTTACTTGGTTCCTTTGGTGAGGTCCTATTTTCCTGGTGTTCTTGATGCTTATGGATGTTTGTTGATACCTGGGCATTGGAGAGTCCAGTGTTTATTTTTATTTATTTATTTTTTAAGAGACAGAGTCTCACTTTATCACCTTGCAGATTGCTATGAGAGTGCTGTGGCGTCACCACTCATAGCAACCTCCAACTCCTGGGCTTAGGTGATCCTCTTGCCTCAGCCTCCCGAGTAGCTGGGACTACAGGTGCCCGCCACAATACCCAGCTATTTTTTTGTTGCAGTTTGGCCGGGGCTGGGTTTGAACTCTCCACCTTTGGTATATGGGGCCGGCGCCCTACTCACTGAGCCACAGGCACCACCCACAGGTGTTTATTTTAATCTTTGCACTCCGGGCTTGTTTGAACCCGTCCTTCTTGAGAAGGCTTTTCAGATACTGACAGGGAATTGAGTGTTGTCATCTCAGTCTTTGGTCAGTGCAGCCGTATCAGCACTGGGGGTGCCCCTAACTCAGTAGTGCTGTAATTCTTGCAGGCTGTGGTGGTACCATCTTGGTGGATTTGGGTAAGATGGGGGAGAATTCCCTGGATTGCCAGGCAAAGTCTCCCTCTCTTTACTCTCCGTGCTGGGCTGCCAGAGTTGGGTGAGGAATGACAAGGGCACTCCCTCGTGGCCACCAGTGCTGGGTCACACCTGAAGCTAGACAGTTTCAACCAAAGCCTGGTGACTGCTGCCTTTGCCTGGTCACTTCTGATGTCTATTTAAAGTGCAAGGGCTGGGCGGCGCCTGTGTCTCAAAGGAGTAGGGCGCCGGCCCCATGTATCAGAAGCAGTGGGTTCAAACCCAGCCTGGCAAACCAAACAAAAAACTGCAAAGTGCAAGGACTCTTTGGTCAGCAGGTGGTGACTCCTCCCAGGCCTGGGTCCTTCCCTTCAGAGCAGCGTGTTTCCTTGTGGCCGCAGACTGGGGTTGGGTCCACATGGTGCCCTCAAACTGCCTTCTCCAGCATGAGCAGCCGGCTCTCAGTTGGGAGGACAGGCCAGGCATGTACTTCCCAAGAGCATCCTGCCTCGCGCTGCCCTGTCCTCTGCAGAGAGGCTATGACTTGGTGTGCAGTCACAGTCACCTAGGGCCTTGGCAGAATCTGTACCAGGCTATGTTCTTGGGACAAGACCTCCCAGAGCTGGGTCTGGGAGGAGCCAAGAAGCTGGTCATTAGGCAGTTTGCTCCCGTCTCATTTTTCTTGTCACAAAGCTGTGAAAGGTGGGGGCAGGCAGGTTGGACCCAGTGAACCTTTAGTCAGCAGTTACTAGGCAGGACAGGTTCTGCAGGGCTGGCAGTGCCCAGCCCCTTGCTTTTGGGCAGTCATGACAACTAAAGCCTACAAGAATGGTTCTCTTGCCAAGATCTTTATTTGTACCCTTCTGTCAGACACACGCAGGTGAATCAGTTGTGTGTGCACAGCACCAGCAGCTAGACCATCTTCACTTTTGGGGATGGCAGCCTCCCTTAAGACCCTAGGCGGTGTATAAGGCCCTAAGCTCCTGGTGGGTCTGTCTGGGTCTGGGAGGAACTGAGAGGCCGAGAGCCCCATCAGGCTGGTGGTCCAAAATGACCACTGTTGGTGGAGTTGGGGGGTGGGGAGGCCTGAGCTCCAGCCAGGTCTTCGCAGGCAAGTTTCACATGGTCCTGTGTGAGGAGGGGGACAGTAGTGCCTCAGCCGGCCTCTCCAGTCAAGTGAGACACGCAGGCAGGGCTGCTGCAGGCTTGGAGAGACAAGCAAGTAGCTTTAAACAACTGCATTTGTCTGTGTTCAACATTTGAGCACTTGCTGGATTTGTTTTCAAAATACCAGGATTAACATCGTAGTGACTTTTTTTCTTTCATTTTTTATAAAATTTCAGATTGACAGGAGGGTACACGGGATAAGTCACACTGTTTGGAGTCCTAGCTGGCTTCCTTCCTCCCGGGAGGTGTGGCACACGGCACTAGCCCAGGCAGTGTTTCCTCTGGGTGGAAACTTCCTGCACCTTCTCCGCACTTCCCCAGTTTAATTGAGTTTTTCTCTCAAGTGAGCAATAGGTGTTAATCTACTAGTTTCAATTTACTATTGAGCACATACAATGCCTGTTTTTCCATTCCTGTGATCTTAGGAGAGTGTTCTCCACATCCATCCAGTTTGTTAGAAAATATATAAAGTCTCCATCTTTGTGACTTTTTTTGAGATAGTCTCACTCTGTCGCCCTGGGTGGAGTGCCATGCCTGTCACAGCTCACAGCTCACAGCAACCTCAAACTCCTGGGCTCAAGTGATCTTCCTGCCTCAGCGTCCTGAGTAGCTGGGATTACAGGTGCCCTCCATGATACCCAGCTATTTTTCTTTTCCTTCCTTTCTTTTTTTTTTGAGACAGAGTCTCACTTTGTCACCCCTGGTAGACTGCCTGCTATGTCTTCGTAGCTCACTGCAACCTCAGACTCCTGGGCTCAAGCTATTTTCTTGCCTCAGCCTCCCGAGTAGCTGGGATTACAGGTGCCCTACAAAATGCCTGGCTATTATTTTAGAGATGGAGATTTCACTGTTGCTTAGGCTGGTATCAAACTTATGAGCTCAGGTGATCTACTTGTCTTGGTCTTCTAGAGTGTTGGGATTACAGGTGTGAGCTATTGCGCCCAGCCTAGTTTTTCTTTTCTTTTTTTTTTTAAATTTTTTTTTTTATAGACATAGTCTCACTTTGTCACCCTTGGTAGAGTGCCGTGGCATCACACAGCTCATAGCAACCTCCAGTTGGTGGGCTTAGGCGATTCTCTTGTCTCAGCCTCCCGAGTATCTGGGACCATAGGCGCCCACCACAACGCCTGGCTATTTTTTGTTGCAGTGTAGCTGGGGCCGGGTTTGAACCCGCCTTTCTTGGTATGTGGGACCAGCACCCTACTCACTGAACCACAGGCACTGCCCTCGTTTTTCTATTTTTAGTAGCGATGGGGTCTCGTTCTTGTTCAGGCTGGTCTGGAACTTCTGAGCTTGAGAGATGCTCCTGCCTTGGCCTCCTAGAGTGCTGGGATTACAGGCTTTAGCATGTCACCTGGCCTTTCATTTTCTAAACAAACAGGAAATACAACTACAGGGCAGCCCTGGAAGGCAGTCCTAGGTTGGGGGAGGTAGGCAGCTTCGAGTAATCTTAGGCTGACCAGCAGGACTCAGACAGAAAGGGTTGGAGCCTCCCACACCAGGTGGCTGTGCAGGGCTGTGGATGGCAGAGAGCTGGAGACTGCACTTTCCTCCTCAGTATCTAAACTGACTGTCCCTGGCAGGAGCCCCAGTGCTAACTAGGGCAGCAAGCCAAGTGGAAGGTTGCTCAGCAGGGTCCAGGATGCTCAGTCCACCTCCAGAGAACAGAGGGTCCTACTTGAAACTGGGTCAAGTGTTAGTCACTCTTAGAGAAGTATAACTCTGACAACCCTACACAGAGCCGGGCCCTCCTGACTGCAAAGTCCACTGTGGGAGTGGCTGGGCAGGTGCCCATGTCTGGGGCTGGAGCTTCTCCCCGGTGGGCTCGTGGGCATTGGCTTGGTGGGCTGGGAGCCACGGTGGTCCTCCACCATCTTGTAATTGCAGAGTGAGATTTAGAAGTCCTATCACTGAAGCAGTGACGCCTGCTACGCCGTGCTCTCAGGGCCTGCTCTCTCGGAAGGGGCCTGGTGGCCAGGGAACGCGTTTGGTCTGCTCTAAGTGCAGTGCTGGCTGTTGATGTCACAGACACCCAGGGGCTGCTCCTAGTGTTCCCTCAGCCATACCCCGGACCTGGAAACCTCCATGGGTTTCCTTCCACCACTGAGGATCTCAGGACCCCTGGGTGTGCATTTGTCCGACACCCACTCAGACCCTGTGCGTGCCGAGTGTCGTCTGTGGTGCAGCGCCGCAGGCACCTGCCCGGCCAGCTATTCCTTTGCAGGTAAGCACACGATGTCCCCAAGCCACCCTAGTGCATGGTGGGCAGACCTGGTGTTCTCTCATGTAGCCATCTTGGGGGCTCTGGCAGGATGAGCCAGGTGGGCGTTAGCAGGGCCTCTGAAGGTCTGTGCACTTGGTTAAATGGCTCTAAAAATCACATGTGTGTTGTATAGAGAGAGGGGGTAAGGAGATTGGTGTAGATAAGAGGGGGCGGTTGGGGCCTGCTGCCTCCCGAGTGTGCTGAATTCTGGAAACATATGAGCCCTCTGTGGGCACCTGTGAGCTCAGGGCTGTGGCACTTCTGGGAGGCCCCTCTCCTCTGAGGGTCCCTGGCCCACAGCCTCCTCACAGATGGGCTCTGTGCCTGCATGTGGTGGGGGACGTCCCTCCCTAGCCACCACTGTCCTGGTCTCCTGGACACTGTTGGGGAGCTGGTTCCACCAATTGCCTGAGAGTGGGGTTTCACATTGGAGTGGGACTGCTACTCCTAGTGCCGGGCAGGGTGTGCTCGGGGAGGCCGGTGCCTGGAGCTGGTGAGTGGTGTGCGGCCAGGTCACAGCCCCAACTCACACGGGTCTCACCATTTCATTTTCAGAGGCTTCCAGGGAGCTGGGTGCTCTCGCAGGGGGAGGCGCCTGCGTCCTGTTGAGTGGGTGTCCTGAAAGGGCCTTCAGACCACTAGCTTCGGGGTGTAGGGCGTGGAGTAGGTGATCGGTGACAGTCACTCATGCAGAGAGAAGCAGACGTCTCCTCAGAACAGTGTTGAATGGGACGGGGACGTCTGCTGCTATGGCCTCAGTTGTGGCCCTGGAGCTCTAGTGGTGCTGTGCTTGTGTCTCTGCCCACCGAGTGACTATTAACCCCAAACCTCCAGAGAAGCCACGCAGAGGCCTTCAGAGAGCAGTCTGTGTTTTTTTTCTTTGATTCCTTGTATCTATCCAGTGTGCAGTTCCTATTTTTCAAAACATTAATGAACACAGGGCCCTGCCTGTGGCTCAGTGGGTAGGGTGCCGACCCCACATACCGAGGGTGGCGGGGTTCAAACCGGCCCGGGCCAAACTGCAACAAAAAATAGCCGGGTCGGGCGGCGCCTGTGGTCCCAGCTACTCTGGAGGCTGAGGCAACAGAATCGCCCAAGCCCAGGAGCTAGAGGTTGCTGTGAGTTGTGATGCCACAGCACTCTACTGAAGGTGATAAAGTCCGCAGAGTTTTTAGAAACTCCGTCTCTAAAAAAAGAAGATAAATAAACACAACTTTCAGGGTGAGGTACAGCAGTCTGCCTCAGGGCCAGGAGGCCCCCCCTCTCCCCAGCAGGCTGGTTCCTGCTCCAGGTTCCAGGGCTCTCAGCTGCCGCTAGGTGTGAGCCTGTCCCTCCAGGGCGCTTGCTGATCGTACCACAACTTGTGAAGGGACTGTGCTGGGGGTGGGCTGGGCGCTGCTGCTGCTGTGTCTTTCTATTCCCCTGTAGGAAGCTCAGCCCCCAGTGGTGCTGCCCATGAAGGGAGGTAATGCTCCTCGTCCTGCAGAGCTGTGGTGGCAGCAGGGACCCTTCCCTGGCGGAGGGTGGGTGCTGGCCGCCTGCTCACAGTTCTGTCGTGCTGTGCTTTCAGGTGTGGTAGACGAGAACGCCCTGGCGGAGGAGCGCATGCGGAGAGGCCAGAGTGCACTGCCGGCCCAGCCCACCAGCACCCGCTCGCTGAAGCCGCCCAGACCTGCCTCGGTGCGAAACGCACCCTACCACGCCTCTGAGGACAGCGCGCAGGGGCGCCTACACACCCCCGGGCCCTGGGAGGCCAGCACGTCTGCCGCAGGTGTGCACCGGGAGGCTGTTCCCCCAGACGGTGAAGGACAGCAAGGACAGAGGCCAAGCCTGTGCTGCTGTGTGCTGACCTGAGCAGGCCCGGCCGGCGGCACCTCCCCTTCTGCTCACCCTGTCCAAACTCCCAGAAGGCGGGCCCAGCCTGGCATGGCTCACAATTAAACCTGGGTCCTTGGGTCCCGTCGCCTGGGGTGTGTGTGAAGTGCATCGGGCAGAGGAGGATGGAGCAGCTGGGCCTGCCTGGTGCTGCTTTCACCCGACATGCTCCTTCTAGTAACTTAATGCTAGTGCTTGGGGATTGTGACCTGGCCACCTGCTCGCAGCCCTGTGTGTCACCCTCACCCTTTCTGCCTCAGGCCTCTGTCTTGAGTCCTTTTCTTTTGAGACACAGTCTTACTTTATTGCCCTGAGTAGAGTCCTGTGGCGTCACAGCTCACAGCAACCTCAAGCTCTTGGGTTTAAGCGATTCTCTTGTCTCAGTCTCCCTAGTAGCTGGGACTATAGGTGCCCACCACAATGCCCAGCTATTTTTTTTTGTTGTTGTTGTAGTTGTTGTTTGGCAGGCTGGATTCCAACCCACTAGCTCTGGTGTATGTGGCTGGCGCTCTAGCTGCTGAACTACAGGTGCACCGAGACCATGTTAAAGATTTTTTTTTTTTTTTTTTTGAGACAGAGCCTCAAGCTGTCACCCTGGATAGAGTGCTGTGGCATCACAACTCATAGCAACCTCCAATTCCTGTGCTCAAACGAGTCTCCTGCCTCTGCCTCCCAAGTAGCTGGGACTACAGGCACCTGCCACAATGCCTGGCCATTTTTTGGTTGCAGCTGTCGTTGTTGTTTGGCAGGCCCGGGCTGGATTTGAACCTGCCAGCTCAGGTGTACGTGGCTGGTGCCTTAGCCCGTCGAGCCACAGGCGCCGAGCCTATTTTTCTGTTTTTGCAGTTCGGCCAAGGCCGGGTTTGAATCTGCCACCTTTGGTATATGGGGCCGGTGCCCTACTCGATGAGCCACAGGTGCCGCCCCCAGATTTTTTTTTGTTTTGAGACAGGGTCTCACTGTGTTGCCCAGGCTAAAATGCAGTGACATGATCACAGCTTACTGCAGCCTCAAACTCCTGGGAGCCTGTGTGAACCTCTGAAGTAGCTGGGACTACAGGTGCAAACTACTTGGCCAGCTAAGTTTTATATTTTAGTAGCGATGGGGTCTCCTTGTTGCTCGGGCTGGTCTTGACTTTCTAGCTTTGGGCATTCCTCCTGCCATGACCTCCCAGAATGGTAGGTTTCCAGGCATGAGGCACCATCCATGCCTAGCCACAAAGACTTTCATTTAACGATTTTTTATTGAGAGATATCAGAGCTGATTTAAGGGAAGGTTCAAGAAGCTACTGGAAAGAGAGTACTTGAATTAATTTGCAAAGTAGACTGGTTTGCATCTCTGCAGACTCACCCAGCAGCAAGGAGCAGGTTGGCAGGGTTCCATACCCGCAGACTGCCCAGGATATTCCTGGTCAGCACTGTCAGCCTTGCTGCCCAGGAGGCCATTGTCTGACACTTAGAGAGCTGCTGGTCTGGCTTCTGGGTGCTTGAGGGCCCTACTGTCATTTTGTTGCCAGATCAGCAAGTCTTTAGCACTTTTTCTTATAAAGAAACCCATAGTAAGGAGCTTCAGTACCCTGGAAGGGTCAGGGCCCACTGCTCCCCCAGTGACAGCAGGGGTGCTGAGTGAGGGAGGTGGGGATTGGGGGGATGCAGCTTCACAGTCAGAGCGGCCCGGCTGCCTTTCCACCATCTTTTCCTGTCCTCTTGCCTCCTATGACCCAAAGTGCCTGTCTGGCCCCCAGTCTGGTGGGGCTGCTTCCTTTGCTGTGGAGCTAGGGAAGGTTGTAGTGACCGCCCATGTGGCAGTCATGACTGTGTGGCTGGCCCTCTCTTCTTTCTTTCTTCCCATAGTAACTCGGGAACTCTCCTAACCATGGCTTTGATGTTTGGCTTTGGTGGAGTGTGGCGTCCTTTGTGTTGTCTGGGGTGGTGGGATGTGCTCTGCCTGCTGGAGACCTTAGGTCTGCAGCTGCCCTGTGTGACTGGGTCTGCAGCTGCCCCGTGTGACTGGTCTGCAGCTGTGGGTGTGTGACTGGTCTGCAGCTGCCCCCTGTGACTGGGTCTGCAGGTGGTCAGGGTCAGAGCAGCGTGTGATAACCCACTGCTGCAGGTGACGAGGGTGAGCCACACAGGACGCTGCTTTGGAACAGTTGCGTTGGTTAGTGTCTGCCTGGTGGTTTCGGGTCTCTGAGGTGGGTCCTGAGTGGGTGGTGGCCCATGACCCAGGTGTGCAGGCGCTGCGATGGTCGTGCACGGTCTTTTGGCAGGCTGAGCCCCTGGCCCGCTGTGCCCTGTTGGCTTTCCTGGTGCTGCTCAGTCAAGCTGTCCACGCTGCTTTCTTGTTGCCCAAGTTCACCATCAGGCCCATATCTTGCACCCACATCAGTGTAGACTGAGCTGGACACGGTTTCTGTGGAGCTAAAGTCAGTGACTTCTGGTGCTTTGTTTTTTCTTCGGCCTGGTCTTGGCTTTGCCCTGTAGCTGTTGACTAAAGCACATGGCACAGGGACTGAGGAAGGTGCCGTCCTCTGATCTCAGGGGCGCTGGCTGTGTTAACCCTGCAGAGCTCAGCCTGTGGGGAGGTGTGAGCTGGAAGACCAACTGGGGCCTCCCGCAGCGCTGGGCCCAGGTGCTCTAGTGCGGTGCTGCAGGACTGTGCCCACGTCCCCAGCCTTCAGGCTGCATTTTAGAAAGGCAATCCATGTCTTCACAGAGGCTTACATGTGGCTGACACAGGTGACCTTGTGCCTTTTTTCTTAACATGGGGAAGTATTCAGAAAACGTGTTTGCCTCTTAACGCGGAAGCACTCCCTGCTCTGCGCAGTGTCTCACGAGCTGTGTCTCCGTAGGGGTCAAGGAAGGTGGCAAGAGGAAGAAGCAGAAGCAGAAAGAGGAGACGAAGAAGAAGAAGTCGGCCAAGGGTAACCACTAGCTGGACTGGCCGGGGACGTGCACGTGGCACTCGGCCCCACGTGGCTGTGCACACCTGTAGGTAGCATTTACAAGGCCACACTCTTCACACTCTTTAATCAGGATTAATAGGATTTTGGACACATGTTACACACTGGTCAGGGCGGGACATCAGGAGACGGAGTTGATGAGATGGGGAGATGATGAGATGGGCGGCAGCGATGGAAGTTTGGGATGCAGCCTCGGCTTCCTTACCATGTTCTGCTCAGCGCTGATGCCGCCAGTGTTTTCCTCCTGAGCTGTCACCAGCACCCTGCTGTGACCGGTTTAGCTTTAGAAGTACAGTAAGGGCCAGCAGGTAACAGTGATGCTTGTGCTGACTTCTTTCCTGCTGGCAGTGGTGTTTGCACTGGGAATGTGCTTAGGGCGATGTGGGTGCATTGCGCCCTCGGGGCGCTTCCAGCAACTGCTTCAGATGTGAAATCATTTCTTACATTTATTGTTTTAGTTTTAATCCTCTCCAGGTAACCTAAATTTAACGTCAAATATTGTTTAGTTTTTGCTAAATTTCATCCTTTTTTCTTGACTCACAGTTGTTCTTTTTAGCAAAAAAAATCTTTGCTGAGCAAAACCACTTAGCTTCTGTAGGTGAGGGTGTTACCCTAGGGAGACCCAGGCTACTGCTCACACAACATGCAAAAGTAATCCTACATTGAGCAAGAAGGCTGAACTAAGTATTTCAGCTCGCAAATGCTGCCTCCTTAAAAATAATTACTTTATTCTGGGTAGATTCTGCCCGCTTCTGGGATTATCCCATTTGCAGGACTCGAGGCGAGGTGTCCTCTCTTGTCCTGTGAGCGCTCGCTGGGTGGGGTCTGGGTGGGATCTCACTGCCTTCACCTCTTCTCCGCATGCTCACGGATCCGTCGTTCACGTTGCTTTTCCCTTGTCTTCTTGAAAGTGACTGAAAATGCCACAGTTTTAATCTAGACAGTCCATGTAGCGATGCCACAGGTTGGAAGGCAGAAACCAGCATAGTCCGTGGTCCTGAGGTGGTGTTTGCCAGAGAGTTTACAGCGTGTGTGTTTGGTTTTGGTGGGGAGGGTGCAGGCCTTCAGGCAGAGAGTGGACTGTTACTTGATGGTTTTTGTGGAAAATGTAACCCTAAATGCATTATGTATTTTAAGTGCTACCTACATAAATAAATAAAATGTTACTGAGAACAGATCCCTTGCCTTCATTTGTATGTATCAGTAAGTTGCACTGTTAAAAATAAAAGCAATTCTTCAACATTTCAATTGTGAAAAGGTAAAGTGATATTTTGGGGGCAAAAGGCTAGATTCCTATAAGACAAAAATGTTATTTTAAGATGAACAGCCCAGTGAGCATACCATGTGTGAAGCTGGTGTGGCCTTGGTGGGAACAGGCCCCATGGGAGAGTCCTGTTCCCTCAGGGCCCAAAGGGTCTGTGGTCTCATAGCCTGTGTGATTTGGGATTTTTTTTTTTTGAGACAGCCTCAAGCTGTCGCCCTGGGTAGAGTGCCGTGATGTCACAGCTCACAGCAATTTCCAACTCCTGGGCTCAAGCGAGTCTCTTGCCTCAGCCTCCTAAGTAGCTGGGCCTACAGGTGCCTGTCATGATGCCCAGCCATTTTTTGGTTGTAGCTGTCATTGCCGTTTGACAGGCCTGGGCTGGATTCGAACTCTCTAGCTCTGGTGTTTGGGGGTCATTGCCTTAGCTGCTTGAGCTTCAGGCGCCGAGCCGTGATTTGGGAATTTTTGACAAGAGGTGAATCATTCATCTCACCTTCTCAAGTCCCAGAATTCGCTGCTGAAATTATGACTGAGGGAGGTTAAGTGGTTCAACGGCTTCACAGTATTTAGAAGCCGTTTCTCTGAGGTCAGCGTAAGAGCATATCCAGGCTGCTACTGTCAGGTAACACACCTGGGAGGGAGAACACGGTGGATGTGGAAGGAGGCAGCTAGAAGCTGGGCATTAGGGCCAGATGATCCCAGTTGTGGACAGAGTGTGGGTGGTGTCAGCTTTGCCTCTCGGTTAGTGTGAGTCTACATGGCACTGGGGGCTGCTGGAGGTCTGCCATGAGCTGAGCAGCCCCCCAGAGCCTGCCCTTCTCTGGGCCTGAGGCTGCCTTCCACCCCCCTCTGCTCAGGCGCTTTCTCCTGCCCTTTTGGATGCTTGTGAGCCCGACCGGGACAGGAGGTGTAGGGTCCTGCCTGGAGTGTGAAGGCCCTCCCGTGGTGGGGCCTGCTATGGGAACTGACCCCCTGGCTGGATGGCAGCGCCAGCTGCTGAAAGCCAGTCATCGATCTGGGCCCACTGTGGACCCTCCTTGCACCACTGATGGGACCCACGGCTGCTGTGTTCAACACACGGCCAAGGGCCTTGGACCTCCAGGGACCAGCAGAGCTATCATCGCCCAGGTCGTGTCCCGGGGCAGGAGCAGACACATGGCCTTCCTGGGGGAGGATTCTGGGGGGCAGCCTAGGGCTCAGAGCCTTTGGAGGTAACCCACTATCCCCTGTTCTGACACCTGGTATTACTGACATGCACTGTTGTTTCATTTCCTAAAATGATGCTCAGCCCCCAGCAGCTGCTAGCTGCCCATCCACCACCCGTCCTCCACTGGGCCTCCACTCTGCCCCACCAGGCCCCACCAGGCCTCACCCGGCCCCCTGCTTCTGTCTTTGCTGACATCCCAGGCAGCGCACGCCCATCTGAACCTGGCCTGCTGTGCATGGCAGTGTCCTTGTGGCCAGTCCCTGCTGGAACCTGCGTCAGAGGCCCCTTTGCCTTCTGCTTTGCAGTGCAGACTCCATGCCACCCTGTTCCCTTGGTTGACACCAGTGGCTTCTGCCTGAGCTGCTTGTGACCGACATCATAACACATGACCAGCAGCAGTGTCCTGTGTCCCTTACCTGAGGTGCAGATTATGCGTCTCTGTGCTGGGATGCAAGCAGGGTGGGGGGGATGCCAGTGTGTCCCTCAGCCCGCAGACGGTCATAGCTGCTGAGCCAGTCGCCTGCCCTCAGGGTGCCCAGCTCGCTGCCCCGCCAAGCACAGTTGAAGCTCGGCCTACCACCTTCTCTGGGTGCTTGCTCCTGCCGGCCCCCCACCCCTCCAAGTACTCAGCCTACAGGCCAGCCAGCCAGGAAGCAAGGCCTGTGTCCCCGGTGCTGTGGTCGGGGGGGGGGGGGGGGGGGGGGGGGGGGGGGGGGGGGGGGGGGGGGGGGGGGGGGGGCGGGCGCGCGGGCGGGGCGGGGGGGGG